>JAKWIY010003062.1:41890122-41968768 GCA_027704805.1 Solanum corneliomulleri | reverse complement strand
TGCCTATTCGTGTTTCTACTCCGGTGGGTGAGTCTGTGATAGTCGAAAAGGTATATAGGTCTTGTTTGGTGAGTTTTGTGGGGAGAAACACTTATGTAGATTTGGTTATCTTAGAAATGGTTGACTTTGATGTAATTCTGGGTATGACTTGGCTTTCTCTGAATTTTGCGATCTTGGATTGTAATGCTAAAACTGTGACGCTAGCCAAGCCTGGGACAGACCCGTTAGTGTGGGAGGGCGACTACACTTCCAGTCCGGTTCGTATCATCTCCTTCTTCTTCGTGCTAAGAGAATGGTTAGTAAAGGGTGTTTAGCTTTCTTGGCACATCTCAAGGATGACACTACTCAAGTACCTTCGATTGAGTCAGTTTTGGTAGTCCATGAGTTTTCTGGATGTGTTCCCTGCAGATCTTCCTGGCATGCCACCGGATAGGGATATTGACTTCTGCATTGATTTGAAACCGGGTACTCGCCCCATTTCTATACCCCCTTATAGAATGGCTCCCGCAAAGTTAAGAGAGTTAAAGGCCCAACTTCAAGAGTTATTGAGCAAAGGCTTCATTAGACCAAGTGCATCTCCTTGGGGTGCTCCCGTGTTATTTGTGAAGAATAAGGATGGGAGCTTTCGGATGTGCATAGACTACAGACACCTGAACAAGGTAACTATTAAGAACAAGTACCCCATCCCTCGCATTGATGACTTGTTCGATCAGTTACAAGGTGCTTGTGTCTTCTCTAAAATTGACTTGAGGTCCGGTTATCACCAATTGAAAATACGAGCAACGGATGTGCCAAAGAATGCTTTTCGAACTAGGTATGGGCATTATGAATTTGTGGTAATGTCTTTTGGTCTTACGAATGCCCCTGCTGCCTTCATGAGCTTGATGAATGGGATTTTCAAGCCATATTTGGACCTCTTTGTTATCGTGTTTATTGATGATATACTGATATACTCCAAGAGTAAGAAGGAACATGAGGAGCATTGAGATGGTGTTAGAGTTATTGTGAGAAGAAGAAGCTTTATGCCAAATTCTCCAAGTGTGAGTTTTGGCTAGATTCAGTGTCCTTCTTGGGGCACGTGGTTTCTAAGGAGGGAGTGATGGTGGATCCATCTAAGATTGAGACGGTGAAAAATTGGGTAAGACCTACTAATGTGTAAGAGATAAGGAGCATTGTGGGGTTAGCTAGCTACTACCGCCGATTTGTCAAGGGATTCTCTTCTATTGCTTCCCAATTAACGAACTTGACTAAGAAAAATGTTCCATTTGCATGGTCGGATGAGTGTGAGGAAAGCTTTCAGAAACTCAAGACTTTGTTGACTATTGCACCAATTCTTACCTTGCCAGTAGAGGGTAAAAACTTCATCGTTTATTGTGATGCATCCTATTCTGGGTTGGGTGCAGTGTTAATGCAAGAGAAGAATGTGATTTCTTATGCTTCGAGGCAATTAAAGGTGCATGAACGTAACTATCCGACCCACGATTTGGAGTTGGCCGCGGTAGTATTTGCACTAAAGCAATGGAGACACTATTTGTATGGGGTTAAGTGTGAGGACTATAAGGATCATCGTAGCCTACAATATGTCTTTACTCAGGAAGATTTGAACTTGAGACAGAGGAGATGGATTGAACTACTGAAGGACTACGATATCACTATTCTGTATCATCCAGGAAAAGCGAATGTTGTGGCGGGGATGCTTTAAGTAGAAAGGCCGGAAGCATGGGAAGTCTAGCTCGTTTGCAAGTTTCTAGACGCCCATTGGCTAGAGAGGTGCAGATTCTGGCTAATGACCTTGAGGTTAGAAATAAATGAGAAGGGAGGATTGTTAGCTTTTTTAGAGGCAAGATCTTCTTTTCTTGACAAGATCAAGGGAAAACAGTTTGATGATGAGAAACTAGGTCGAATCCGAGATAAAGTGTTGCAAGGAGAGGCTAAAGAGGCCATAATTGATGCAGAAGGCGTTTTGAGGATTAAGGGAAGGGTATGTGTACCCCGCATCGATGATTTAATCCACACTATTCTTACAGAGGCTCATAGTTCCGGATACTCTATACATCCTGGTGCAACCAAGATGTACCGCGACCTAAAACAACACTTTTGGTGGAGCAGAATGAAGCGTGACATTGTGGATTTTGTTGCCAAATATCCAAATTGTCAACAAGTAAAGTATGAACACCAGAGGCCCGGAGGAACCCTTCAGAGAATGCCCATTCCTGAATGGAAGTGGGAGAGAATCGCAATGGACTTCGTGGTTGGTCTTCCAAAGACATTGGGTAAGTTTGATTCCATTTGTGTGATTGTTGATAGGTTAACTAAGTCTGCTCACTTCATTCCTGTCAAGGTGACCTACAATGCAGAGAAGTTAGCCAAAATCTACATCTCAGAAATCGTTCGACTGCATGGAGTTCCACTCTCCAACATATCAGATAGAGGTACACAGTTTTCTTCTAAGTTTTGGAGGACATTGCATGCTGAATTAGGTACTAGGTTGGACCTTAGTACTCTGCGTTTCACCCTCAGACTGATGGTCAGTCTGAGCGAACGATTCAAGTGTTGGAGGATATGCTTCGTGCATGTGTGATAGAGTTTGGTGGTCATTGGGATAGCTTCTTACCTTTGGCAGAGTTTTCATACAATAATAGCTATTACTCCAGTATTGACATGGCTCCATTTGAAGCATTGTATGGGAGGAGGTGTAGATCTCCCATTGGTTGGTTCGATGCATTTGAGGTTAGACCTTGGGGTACTGACCGAAAGGTTATATCGACTTGGAGTTCATAGAGGGTGAACAAGTCTTGTTAAAGGTTTCACCCATGAAAGGGGTGATGCGGTTTGGAAAAAGGGGTAAGCTAAGTCCAAGGTATATCGGACCATTTGAGGTACTAAAGCGAGTAGGGGAGGTGGCTTATGAATTATCCTTGCCTCCAGGGCTGTCCGGAGTGCATCCGGTATTTCATGTGTCCATGTTGAAAAGGTACCATAGGGATGGAAACTACATCATCCGCTGGATTCTGTTCTGCTTGATGAGAATTTGACTTATGAGGAGGAACCGGTTGCTATTTTAGATAGAGAAGTTCGCAAGTTGAGGTCGAGGGAGATTGCATCCATCAGGTTCAATGGAAGAATCGACCGGTTGAAGAGGCCACTTGGGAGAAGGAGGCAGACATGCAAGAAAAATACCCACATCTGTTTACAGATTCAGGTACTCCTTCTCGCCCTTGTTCTTCTTCTTTTGATCGTTCCAGGACGAACGATGGGTAAATTGGTATCTATTGTAACGACCTGTTTAGTCGTTTTGAGCAGCAGATTTTAATTCGGGAAAAACTGGCTGAGACGACGGACACCACGACGGACCGTCGTGGGCACGACGGACCGTCGAGGGTGTCTCGTTCCAAAACACTGGGAATTCTGAAATCTGAGTACTGAAATCGACTCTCTGAACTTTGTGACGGACCTGCAGGACGGACCGTTACAGGTACGACGAACCGTCCTGAGACCCCGTTTCAAAACACTTCAACTTTTGAGAATTTGGTACAGGGAACGAGTCTCTGATCGTCGTGACGGAAGTGCAGGACGGACCGTCACAGGTGTGACGGACCGTCACGGACTCCTTAGTGAAAAATAGAATTTCTGATCCTTGCGACGACCTTCATGACGGACCATCGCAGGCACGACGGGCCGTCACAGGTTGCGTAATCCCGGTTGGAGTCGGATTTTGGGTTATGTTTTAAGGGACGCTTTGGACTATTCTTTCCTTAATTATAAACTTAGAGGGTTAATATTAATAAGTCTAATTACTTGGGGGTTAAAAGAGGTAACCCTAAGTTAATTAGTGGGCTATTATTGCCATCTGTTATTATTAATTATATGTTAATTAGGGTAAAAGAAAGAGGGTTTGAATAAGAAAACTAGAAAGAACAAGAGAGAGGAAGAGAGGATCGATCGAACGAAAAGAAGAAAGCTTTGGGGAAAATTCTTGCTTGATCACTAGTCTTCGGTGGAGGTAGGTTATGGTTTTCATGCTATTCGTAGTAGACTCTTAATAGCGAATGATATGTATTGGTAGTCTTGTAAACCTTTCTATATGCTTAATTGTATGCTTGCATGAATATGATTATGTGATTTTGATAAAAAAGCATGATGAAAACTATTGAATCCCAAATCTTGAAAGAAACTTTCATCTACGTTATTAATGATGATGCCTAGGTATAAGAAGGCTTGATGAATTAAGTAATGGGATTGATGATGCCTTGGTATAGAGAAGGCTTGATGAACTGATAAATGAGATTAGTGGATCGGAGTGTCACGTTCCGACACATAGTATTAGTGGATCGGAGTGTCACTTCCGACACATAGTATTAGTGGGACGGGTGTCACGAACCGACGATATTAGGGGATCGGAGTGTCACGTACCGACACATATAGGGGATCGGAGTGTCACGTACGACACATATAGGGGATCGGAGTGTCACGTTCCGACACATAGTATTAGTGGGACGGGTGTCACGAACCGACACGTAGAATTAGGGGATCGGAGTGTCACGTACCGACACATAGTAGTAGGGGATCGGAGTGTCACGTACCGGCACAAGAGGAAGAAAGCTAATGAATCCTGAAAGATGATAGTTTACTCAACATAATGAACTTAATCCCCAAATGAGTATGGTATGAGGCTTGAGTCCTCATGGATGAACTTGGTGGTATTTATTGATGATTTAATACTTGTTGTTTCTACATGTTTAGTATTGTAGTCGATTTACATTATTATTGATATATACTGTTTTCTATTTTGAGTTGGCCGATGATATCTACTCAGTAC
Source organism: Solanum corneliomulleri (assembly GCA_027704805.1). NCBI lineage: Eukaryota > Viridiplantae > Streptophyta > Magnoliopsida > Solanales > Solanaceae > Solanum > Solanum corneliomulleri. The sequence continues at coordinate 41,963,949 of JAKWIY010003062.1, read as the reverse complement.
CCGGTTTGTACTGACCCCTACTTTTATGTTTTCTTCTTTGTTATTTGTGGAGTGTAGCAAATGCGCCGTCGTCTTCAACTCAACAGTAGATCTAGCCAGTCTTCATACATCGGAAATTCAGGGTGAGCTAACGCGTCTAGCTTGGACTGGATCTTCTTCTTCAAGTCTTGATGCCTTGAACTTCCGGCATGGACTAGCTTTTAGTTGTTTTAGTTTCCTAGACATTTTTAGTTTAGTAATTTGATCATAGATATTCTTGTGATGATGACTTCCAGATTTTGGGGATGATAATAATAATAGTTTTTGAAATGTTTTTATCAATGAGTTTAAGTCTTCCGCATTACTTTCTGTTGATATACATTGAATTGTTAAGTTTTAGATTGGTTGGTTCGCTCACATAGGAGGGTAAAATGTGGTGCCAGTCGCGACTCGATTTTGGGTCGTGACACAAGGGTTCAGAGTGTTGTTTTACGCGCATCAATCCATGTGAACCCGATCTAATTGTTTAGTGCAACTATTGTTTAGGGCTGTTATAAATGCTTCATGTTATAACTCTAATTTTTGGAATATACCAAGATGTCATCAATAAAGACAATAAGAAATGAATACAGGTAACTTTGAAACACCCTATACATTAGATCCATTAATGTCGCCATAGCATTAGTGAGACAAATCAACATTACTAATAACTCATAGTGACCGTATCTAGTCGAAAATACCGTCGTTGGTATATCCTCACCTATCACTATAAGTTGGTGAAACCTCGATCTCAAGTCAATCATAGAAAAGTAGCTTGCCCCTTGGAGTTGATCAAACAAGTCGTCAATCTAAGAAGAGGATACTTATTCTTAAAAGTGACTCTGTGGAGTTTGGCGATAATCAATGAAGATTCGTAAAGACACATCTTTCTACTTCACAAACAAAATCGGAACATCCAAGGGAGAAATACAATGTCTAATGAAGACTTTGTCTAGTAGATATTTGAGTTAAGCCTTCTACTCTTTCAATTCGGCCAGAGCCATCTCAATAAAAAAATCAAATTCTTGTTCTGGAGGAATACAAGGAACATCATTAGGAAAGACCTCCGTAAATTCACTCACTACAGGGACAGACTCAATAGGTAGAATTTCAGAGTCTAAATCTTTGACCCTCACCATATGATATAAAAAACCTTTAGAGATCATTCTGCATGCCTTCAAACAAGATATGATAGACCTCTATGAATAGAATTTTTCCCCCTTCTAGTCTACAACGGGTTCATTCGGAATGTTAAACTTCACCACCCTCCTTCTACAATCAATACAGGCAAATGAAGCATGCAACCGTTCCATGCCTAAAATGATATCAAAATCAAGCATATCATGTTCTACTAGTTAAACATAAGAAACTCTATCGGGAAACATTATAGGACAATTTATATACACCCTTTCTCCAACAACCGACTCACCCTCTGGATTAGACACTATAAAAGTTTCATGCAGAATATGGGGAAAATTTTCAAATTATAGCTACTAGAGGAGCAAAAAATTATAAAGTAGCACCGAGATCATGTAAAGCATATACATCAATAGAGAATACTTTAACATACCGTCCACTACGTCGGGAGGAGTCTCTTGCTCACTCCTAGAGCGGAGATCAGAGAAGTGGTTCTTCTTAGGAGCCTCATTTGAACCAATTGCTTGAGCTTCACCACTACCCTTGTATTAAACCGTCACATTAGGGAAATCCCTTCCATTGATCCCACTTTTACCACAACCTAAACAAATATTTGTTCCCTTACGGAAATCACCATAATTCTTCTTGACAAACATTCCAAAAGTTGGCTTCTTTGTGGGTGAACTAGCATTCGTTCCCTTCTTAGTCTTAGGGCTGGAAACCCTATGATTACAAGACTTAGGAAATTGGAAGGAACTTGATTAGGAACCCGCTTCATAAATCCTGGATTGTCTTATATCTAAAGCATATTTTTTGAAGAACTACCACAAAAAGATATTTCCCTTTTAGCATCTCTACTCTTCCTCTTAGACCTTGCCTCCTCCACATACAGGGCATGCACCATAAGATGAGAAATGAAATTATCCAACATCGCTGTCACAAAAAGACCAAGTTCATCCCTAGGATCGGAAACCAAAGAAGGAGCATATTTTGACAATTTATTGAATTTCAATAAGTATTTATGTACACTCTACCTCCTCGCTTAAGGTTGATGAACTCAAGAAATTTAGATTCCCTCTTCTCCCTAGGAAAGAATCGATCAAGAAAAGCCTTATTGTACACATCCTAAGTCACCAGTCTACCCCTTAATGACTTATTGTCCCTCCATTGGACATACAATGCTTGAGACACGTCCTTGACTTGATAAGTGCAAACTCGGCCTTCACACTTGTAGACAACTCCATTACATCTATGATCATATATATTTCATGAATGAAATCTTGGGGTTCTTCTTCAACCTTGGATTTGTATAATGTAGGAGGTTTCATCCGAGTGAAATACCTTAGACAAGAGGCCATGGTAGAAACTTTTTGATGTGCAAGGGGTACAACCTCCCGATTATCTTGGGCAATCATTGATTGTGCTTGAGTAGTGGTGGCTTGTGCTTGGGCAGTAATGGCTTTTCACCTTTTAGAAGAGAGAGACCCTTATGTTATCATACGTCAGAGTAGGAGGAATTACAAGGGCTTGTTCATCATTCACATCTTCATTAAGAGGAGGATCTTGATAAACATAGGGAGGAACTCGTGCGTTAGAAATCTTTTGTTCAATTCTTTGTGACGCATTCCTTCAATTATTCATTGCCTATAATCACAATAAAAGGATTTGATGCTAATGCACACAATAAGTATGCTCTAGTTGCATGATATTCAATATACAAGAAAGTGAGAGTTTCGCAAGCAGAACATAGATTCCTATTCATAATTGCGGTGCGCCTCACAATTATTAATACAAACATACATAGACGTGTTGAGAGAGACATCGACTCAAAAATATTAAACGTCATGCTTTTATACAAACATTGTCACATCCAAGTTTACCCCCTATACGTAACCGGCATTGGTGTTCTTTATGAGGGCTAAGACTACACTCTTAGCTTACATCATTAAGCTCATAGGTCAAAAACACAGAAAAATGTAAAACTTTTAATTACTTCTACTTGGAGGTTTAAATAGACCTCTACATACACATAGTATATATATATATATATTATATATATATATATCGAGTATACATAGACCATTCATATAGGAAGATTAGTTAGTCTTCTAATTTTATTGCACATAAGTATATAAAATATAACGTAGTCATTATAGTTGTATCATTCCATAACCATCTAATAAAAGTGTAAGAACATTGGTATAACTCATACATCAAAGTAAAAATGCCTCACATGGGATATATAATGTTTCATTCTAAATGGAAAGGAAAGAGCTACAGGAGTCTTTAACTTAAAAAAAAAAAAACATCACTACCTAGATAGTGGAATTGCCCTCAACATTGAGGACCTACCATAGTTGGATGATCAAGAGATCCAAGTCTTTTTCTATGTAGTCTCTAAAAGCCCTTCAATGTATGGAACCTAAAATGTTAGAGAAAAGGAATGAATGGGGATAGTTCGCCACTTGTACTAAGTATGAGACCATATGCACACAAACATGAAAACATGCTATGTAAGAGGGACATTTCATAAACTATGCACTTTTTATTTAAAAGCCTTTATGCTCTTTAAACAATACCATACTAACCAATAGGACATGTTCATTTAGTCATACACATGTACATTACAAGAACAACAACATCAAGTCTAGTAAAGTCAGTCATGCATATTATATAATTGAATATATATTCAAGTAACTTTATCATTAAGTATTACTAGCAACAAGCATGAATAAAAGTGCATATCCTCATAAACAAAGCAAGAGAATTACCCATGAACCCCTATCAAGTTAATATGTTCAATGACAAAGTAAAACACCATAACCTTTTTCAATCAAGTAACCCAACAAGAATCATTACAAACATCCTACTTTACATAATATATCATTTTTAAAGTACATATCATCTTTCTCTAACAATGTAAACCAACACATATTTATAAGTGAGTCTAATAAACAAATAGTATCAACAATGTGCAAGTTCATCATTTATATGACAGATATCATCATAATCATAATCATGCATAAGAACATCCTTCTAAGACTCCCCTCAAGGATAACTAGTGTAATGTTTAGGTAGAGTCTCATACCCCAACCTAGAATAAGCTAGACCCCTTATGTTTTCATAGTTAGAGTTCTTTCCTTTAGTTCATTTTACATTTTGAGAACATCTTGCCTAACCGACATAGACCACATGAGCTAGTGTAGAATCCGGTGTTATGGAACCCTACACGGAAAGAAGGCGGACTACTTGCCAAGGTAGTACTAAAACATGAACATAGTAACTATGTGGATCCACTAGCTTGTATTCCTATGGGGAAAACATAGTTCAAGATCTAGGAGATATAGTTGGGACCATATTTATCCTACATTTATTATAGGCTCCAATCTCAAAAGTAGATTAGTGATCCTACCTTCCTGTGTTTAAAGGGACACTCCTCACTCTAGTTCAGTCCGTGCTAAGTTGATACGCTGAATTACGCTTCCATAAGGAAGTATCAGTGGACTATCAAGTAAAGAACCCAACTATTATGTTGTGGGCAATCCGAAGAGGAAAATTATTTAGACTTAACTTTAATATACTATTACCTCTATTTAGTAAAGTCCTTTCCGTAAACTAGTAATTAAAAAGGGTGTTTTGTGAAACAAAAGTGTTGCAATGTTGTGAAATCAAGCAAGTACAAAGAGTGAATTATTCGTGTTTATCAAGTTGTGAGAGAAACTAGGGTTTAAGTGTTCCCTATAGGATCATAACGCCATAATCCTAGCTTATAATAATTCTTCCCTAATATTTTTTTAGGCAAAGTGATAAGTTATGTATGTCTAAATTCTTGGTCCGACATTTGGAGAATTTCACCCCGTACCTTGGTCCGACTACGTGAATCTAAGCCACTAACCCTGACCTTTACTTCATATTAAGCATCATATTTGATGCTAGTCATTGTTATAACTATGCACCAATTGAAACTAGCCTATTAGATAGTATCCACTAAATATATGTTGATAATTCTTTTCCTATTAACTACCCCCTTGGTCCAACATGTAGCAATAAGAGAGTTCTAACACCTGTACTCGTTAAAAACACTTCTAAACAAAGAGAATTATCGATGCATGCAACAACATATTTGAGAATTGTTAATCAGCTAGGTTTATTTGGTTAACCACCCACAGCTCTTACAACCCACGTTATGGATTTAGCTACACATGCTTAGAATAACATAATTCATAATTCATAAATAATAAATGAGGAACTTACTTTGACAAATTTGAAGAAAATCCAAAAATTCAACTTGAAATCACACAATTATCTTCAAAAGGAAATCCAAAAATTTGAATTTTTTGCAAAGACAAATGTCCAAGAACAAAAATATAAATTAGTGAGAGAATCCAACCCCAAAAAAGACGGTTGTCACCCTATTTTTAATAAAAATAGTCCTAAATTAAAAGGAGTTCAAATCAGGAAAGTTTGGTTAAAATGTTGCTTCAATAGATTACCCTCACAGACGGTCCGTCGATGAACCGACGTACGGTTGACTGCCTTCGTTGATCCACACTTAGCATCTTGTTTTAGCCTCCATTTTGCATCTTCTCTCATCCAATCGACGGACCAACAATACGGACAATTCATCTACGGTCCGTCGATGCTTCTCGTCATTCCATACTTAGGTTTTTCTTCAACCCTGGGTACTGGGACATTATCTGATCCAATCGACAGTTTGCAAGGACCGTCCGTCGATTAGTTGACGGACTGTCTATCCTTCGGTAGACGCACACATAGTCAAAATTCAACGATTTTTTTCCAGATACATAAACCTTCAATTGAAGGTCACAACCTACAATCCAACAATAGGCCGACAAGCTGTCGATGCCTTTGTGGTTCACTTCTGCACTGATTCTTTACAGCCTCCTGTATTTCCGATTAGGACAACTTTCCTGTAAAACAAAGCCAAAACATATTAAAATTACTAGTAAAAGTCTATAGGCACACACCAACAACTTAAGGAAAAGCATTGGAAGTACTGTTAAACCATGGTTTATCAACACCGTCAACATAAATTTGTTGTTTGTCCTCAAGCAACGCACGATGAATCAACACAACACTTTGAATAGAACTATCCTTTTTTAAACTTCCATAATCATATAGCCATCAATCCCAACTTTTTCATTACTTTAGTGCATGTTTCTTCTCTTAGGCTTGATAGGATTAATCTGGTTGATCAAAACATGATACAGACTCACCATGTAATGACACCTCTACTCTTTTTTTGTCTCTCGCCAAGGTACAAATTTTCTGATATTGCAATTAGTGCCCTCACTTCAAAAGATATCCTCCTTTCTCACACAATGATTTTAACTTTTAATATATTTCATTATTCAACACTCACGCTGTAAAAAAATTCATACCTAGTTTGTAGTTGTCACCATAGGCTTGCCCTTATTTCATTGCCTAAGTTAACGATATTAGACTCTTAGGATCATGATAGGATGTTCTTATCTTGTAGCATAGGCTCAAGGTCACGTATGGTGACTATGGGTACATTTTAGTGACTTTTCTCCTCGTTTACATCACGGATAAGCGTCCTACCCCTTTCATTACCTATTATGCCCTACTTTTGTTGTCATCTTTTCCCATATTTTCTCTTTTATTTCTTTTTTTGTGAAATTCACTCGTACTTCTTTTTGTTCAACACTTTTTCTCTATTTAATTTAATTTTCTAATTTTTATATAGTCAGTTCTCTTGTTCATTGTCCCTTTTCTTTCAACATTACTCATTTTGAGACACTCTTATCAAGTCATCACTCATAATAGCTACCCTTAACTCATGCCTTTGCTGTAAGTAAAGCTGCACATTACCCAAGGTTTGGTCAGGGCCAGGATGAGGTTAGGTTTATGCACTAGCCACCCTAAAATTATGCACTTGGACTAATTTGAGGTGCACATCTCCAAGAAGGGACCTGGGTGTACAAATTATACCCCGGGGAGTTTATTTGGTGAAGAAAAGAATGGTCTATAATAGGTTCAATTCATTGGATAAAAAGGGATGAAAATTTCATTTGGCTAACTTTACTTTAGGATAGATGTTTAGATAAATTGAACAAGGGCCTATGATCCTTTCCTAGTTGTCTACTACAGATTCCTTTTTGAAGACCAACTGGGCAAGTTCTAGCTAAGTACCAACAGGGGAACCATCAAATCTCCTCAATGTCTCTTGACAACCACATTACATTATCAAATCATCGGTTTCTTAGTAAGAGTATTAGAGGGAAGATCATGTAATGGGTGTATCTTTATGTCATGATTAGAGCAAACATTAAACATTAATATCTATTCATGTGAGCACTCTGTTAGAATGGGATATCATTCATGTTTAGACATTATGCTTCATTTTTCACTTTTATACTTTATACAAGTTACGACACATGTCTTTTCAATAGTAAATTAATCACTCTCTTGGGGCAAAAAAACACATGCAAGAAAACCACCAAGAGATGATTATGAGTTGGGATACTTAGGCTTCACCCTAGCACTCACTTTCCGTTTAACCCACCCCAAACAAAAAACATGAAATTGTCCCCAATGCATATGAAAATAAAGAAAGGGTGGTGGGTGAAGCCGACTTGAGGCGCATAGCGCCGAATGGAGGGTATGGTTTCCCGGAACACGCTCCCTCAATAGTATCCACAACAATATCTTCTCCCTCAGTGGTGCTCCTCTCAACAACCTCTACTCTTGATATAGACACACCAACAACAAACTATCAAGCGTTCATCTGACGGGCCATTTAATCAACAAACGAAGCTATCCTCGTAGCCTCCACATCTGTCCTTTCCTTCTTCCTAGAAGGAGCAACCTTACCTTTACTACTACAGATAGAACGATACCTCTTTGAACCCTTACTATCACTCTATCCTCTACTGTCTCAACTGGAGGAGTCTTAGGCTCGGGTCCCCTCATCTTAAGTATATTCTCAATATATGATCTTAGAGTCGCCACAACCTCCTAAGAGTAGTCAAATCAATGGTGAGGGATGGGCTTTCTAGATATCTGAGCTCAAATGCATCTAGTCACTAATGGACTGCCCGATTCTTCAGCTCTGTCTGTTGAGCCACCTTTTTTTCAATACGGTTCTCTTTCTCCGCAATAGATTTCTGCATCCAAGGCTGGATATGGTGCAGCAAGATGGCCACTGGGCCTCTAGCTTATAGACCCTAGCAATCAGGACAAGTGTTGTTGATGGTGGGGTAGATGCGGAGGAAATAGGCACTCTACTTACACTAGGGGAAAATTTGGTTGGGGTCGTATCAGTAGGGTCTAAAGTTGCATCAGTAGCCCCTTGGGATTTCTCTACCGTATCTACCAAGTTCTCACCCAGGGGCTGCAAATAAATTCAGGTCCCTTATTGTGGTGCGCCCTCATTGTCCTCATACCTATGAGACCAATATCAACTGTCTCGGTAGGAGTACGGAGGACATTTCTGTGCCAAATGGGAAATCCACCATCCCTGCATAACTGGAAGATGATACAGGTTAACAAGTAAGTGGTAGAGGACTTAAAATCCCTCTTATTGATGACAAAGACCAACAACCTCGCGAATTCGACCGCCAACCCGCTACAAGAGTTGCTACAAAAACCGCGCTATTCCAAGGATGTATATTATGTGCAACCATGGGGGATATCGGTGCCAGTCTAATAGCTAGAACAACTTGGTTGCATAAGTGAGGTTGGCCTTCTTGATAAGGACTATGGGTTCCAAGGCCTAGTATTCTACCTCACTGTCAATGTAGAGTCGTTGTGCAATCCATCTTTTGGTGGACTATCTCAATTATCTGCTCCGCTTAAAATGGAAATTCTTGACCACGTCCCACCAATAGTCAAAATATCGGGTGAGGGGAACCTTGACAGCATAAGTGGACCCACCATATAGGAAGCGGAGGATGGCAGGAAAACATATTTCCACACGGCAGCCTTGAACTCTAACATCTGTGAGAGGGGCGTGTTTAGCGGGTTTCGCCCTCCTATTTAAAGAACCTCGTAGAGACTCTATGTATGAGGTGTAGAACTATCACACAATATCTTCACAATAGGACCCCATACTCCTCACCAACAACTCCATTCGGTGGAAGCTAAACAAATCATGAACCACAGGAAGTGTGTGCAGGATCCCTATAAGAACCCGTCGCTGAACAGTGAATGTGCGAGTCATCACAACTTATCGTTCAACAACTTGGAATCTATGTATATCATGTACTGTAGATCTATGCACCGGCAGTTGGGCTTATCAAAAAAGGATTCAGGGACCTCATGATGGGGTGCCGGAGTAGACTCCGAACTATGGCCTTTATTTGACGAGGAATTGCGTGCAAACCCGGATGGGAGAGTGGCTCCCTGTGATCCGAAACAAGAGGTTGTGGAATAATTCGACCCGTTAGAGAGGGACAACATTGAACCGGAATCCTCCTCGGTGCCAGATTCTCCCTCAGAACCCATGAAAGACCTAGACTACACAAGGCTCCACCTCTTTGGGGTGGTCCAAGTAGCTCTAGCAGCTTGTGTCGGGGTTCGGGTGCCTGCTCCACGTATTTGGATCACTCTCATCATTGGATGAGCCAATCATCTGCCGCGATTCTACCACAAACTTGGACCATCCCTTGGAATAGACAATATCCGGCTTGGGGGCCATTAGTACCTCAAAAGGAAGTTAATAGTTTAATTTTAATAAACCTTCCAAGACAACATAATCAAAAGAGACGTGGATACTCAAGACACATGTTACTCCAAAATTTAACAACTGGGAGACGGGCACTATCGATAGCCCATCGATGCATCGACGGTCCATAGATAGTGCCCGTCGGTGGATACTTAACAAATTTTTGAAGTCTACTTTTCAAAGAACTTTCAACTAGAAAGGACGGACATGCAGAACCGTCCATTAATAAATTAGCGGACCGTAGTCTACTTCTACCGTCGGACACTTAAAATAATTCAGAATTGTTAAGAGATTGAGGTTTCTGTTAGAAGACAAACGTGCAGAACGGTCAATACATTAATCCACGGACCATAGTATACTTCCATAGTTCCAGAGTTAAGCAGATTCAAAGGATGTCCATCGACGGTCTGTAGACAGGGTCTTGTTATGTTAGTCTGGGATAGGCTTTTTAGGACTTCGTTTTACCCCACGAATGTACAATCTAAAACATAAAACCAGTGAACCCTACATGCAATAAAGTAAAAGACCAATTTATCATCCCTAGGGATTCAATTTTGCAAATTTGGACCATGGAGTGTAATAGACTATCAAGCCCTTAGTCTAAGAAAAACAAGAACAATCATCTTGAATTTATATAGATTCCACCCCCAACCGATTCAATTCTATCAATCTAAAAGACATAGAACACAATTTTTTAACAAGTTTAACATGTCAATTTGTCCCAAAGTATAGACACACATACAATCTATTTGTTCCCATAAGGAAATGAGCGAAAATTCATTAAGCAAAGGAGAATAAACTATCTGTAAATTTAAGTGGAGTTAATGAGTGGGTGATTTTACAACACCAACCTATGTGCCTACCTACGAACACTGACCATAGAAACGATGAAGTTTGGAATAGTGAATGGAGGGGTTACGGTTTGGGGGATTCTCGTATTTGGGAGTCTTTGATATTTTTTTTTGAGAATTGAGTGAATTGATTGTGGGAGTTAATGGAGAAGGAGAGGAATAAGGGAAGGGAAACGATTCGGAGGGAATTTTAAAAGGTGTTGGAGGGTAACTTAATTGTTGTATCTTTATATAGCCAAACAGGTCGGTTTGGGTCGCGGAACCGTTGATTGTTACCAAACTTAAACAAAAATTTTAAACATACCATGGATCTACGAACACCATCGACAATCCGTCGGTTGGTCCGTAAATCTGTGTATAAGACCAATTTCTGCAGAATTATTGTGGTTTGGTCCCTGCACATTGAGGACCCATTAAGCCATTCTTTTTGTGTTTTCTAAACACTTTTTTACAAATGAACTCTAAACTACTTTATAGCCATTATACAAAAAAAAAATATTACATATTACATTAAGTAAAACAAAATGAAAAAAAAGGCAATCATTCCTATATAGAATAGAAAAAAACTATTCTTGGCTAGAAGATACACATTTGTTAGCCTCCACAGAAGCGCTTGATTTAACGTCGCAGCACGACGCAATAACCTTGTTTACTCACAGTTCATCAAGATTATATGCCTCAACAACTTCATGGACACTATTTCCATGACCTAGATAGATCTTGATTCTTTACCCATTTACCGTGAAGCTTTCACCTTGTTCTCTAACTCAACCGCTCCGTGTGGGTACACTTTAGTGATCCAGAATGGACCAGTCCATTTGAACTTGAGTTTGCCCAAAAACAAGCGCAACCTAGAGTTAAATAGAACAAACCAAATCCCCAACTACAAATTCTCGCTTCTCAATATTTTCGTCATGGTACTTCTTGATCTTTTTTTTGTGGAGGGCTGAGTAATTAGGCGAAACTCATCAAGTTCATTCAACCCATTAATATAAAGTTCCACTGCTTCATTCTAACTCATCTTCAGTTTTTTCATCGCCCTCATGACCTTGTGCTCTAACTCAACCGACAAGTGACAAGACCTCCAATATACAATATCATATGGAGAAATACCTATGGAAGTCTTGTATCTAGTCTGGTAAACTCAAAGATCATCATCAAGCCTCCTTGACCAATCCGTTCTATTAGAATTCACAATTTTTGACAGGATTTGCTTGATTTCTTTGTTGGACACGTGAACTTGACCACTAGTTTGTAGATGGTATGGGGTGGCTACAATGTGGCGAACCCCATATTTATCCCATAGTCATTTGAACAATTGTTGCAAAAGTTGGACCCCCCATCACTAATATTGGCCCTAAGTGTCCAAAATCTTGAAAATATGTTCTTTTTCGAGAACGGAGTAACAATCTTTCCTTCATCATTGGCAAGTTCTATCGCTTCCACTCATTTTAATACATAATCCACCGCTACAACAATATGTTTCATCCCATGAGTAGTCATAAATGGGCAACTTAAAACAATGCCCCAAACGTCAAATAATTCAATTACTATAACGGGATTCAAAAAGAAAAGCTCTTCCCTTCTCGAAATACCGCCATCTCTTTGGCACCTATCACATGACTTGGCGAACTCATGAGCCTCTTGGTGGATGGTTGGCCATTAGTACCCACAGTACAAAATCGTATGGGCAGTTCGGATACAACTATGATGCCCATCCACAAGTGACGAATGGCATGCCTCCATAACACTTTGCATCTCATCGTCCGTTATAAAACGACAAAAAATCCCATTGTCACAACTCTAGTATAATTAAGGCTCATCCTAAAAGAACTTTTTCACATCATGCGTGAACATTTTTTGTGATGAAAGGACAAGTCAGATTGGAGTATATCACTAGCTAGATAATTTTCAAAATAGGTGACCATTGAATAAAATCATGAGAAGTGGCCAATACATGCTCATTAGGGAATGTATCATCAATTTCAGCCTTTTCACCCAACTCTTCTAATCTAGACAAGTGATCCGCAACTTGATTTTTGATCCCTTTTCTATCTTTCACCTCAAAATCAAAAACATGTAATTGTAGCACCAATCTAATCAACCTTGGTTTTGCATCCTTCATTTCCATCAAATATCCCAATGTGGAATGGTCAGTATGCACTATAAATCTCGTGCCACGAAAATAGGCGTTAATCTTTCGAAAGAAAATACCACTGCAAAGAGAACTTGTTCAATCACTGTGTAGTTCTTTTGTATTTCATTTAGGGCCTTACTAGTAAAATAAATCTGGCGAAGGATTTTTTCCCTTCTTTCTCCCAACACCACACCAAAAGCAACCCCACTAGAATCACACATCACCTCAAATGGCTTACTCCAACATGGGGAAATAATTATGGGCGAATAGACAAAATTCTTCTGCAACTCTCCAAATTCCTTAAGACAAGATTCATCAAAAAAAAATTTACATTCGTTCACAAGTAACTTGCATAAAGGATATGCAATTTTTGAGAAACCTTAATTTATATCCTATTGAAAGCCGCATGCCAAAGAAAACTTCTCCAACCCTTATAAAGATGGGTAGAGGAAGTCTCTCAATAACCTCTACTTTTTCCCCATGATCCTGTATCCCCTTCTCTGAGATGCGATGGCCCAATACAATACCCTCTTTCACCATGAAGTGACATTTTTCCAAATTTTGCACAATGTCGCAATTTTCACATCTTGTGAGAACTTCGGCCAAGTGACTCAAACAACTATCAAAAGAGTCTCCCCACAACTGAAAAATAATCCATAAACACCTCAATAGTATACTCAACCATATCAGAGAATATCGACATCATAAAACTGTAAAAAGTACCCGGTGCATTACACAACCCAAAAGGTATCCTCTTGAATGCAAAAGTCCAAGACGGGCAACTAAAGGCGATTTTATCTTATTATCCAGTGTAATAGATATTTAATTATAACCCGAATAATTAGCAAGAAAATAATACCATCCTTTTCTCTGGAACCTATGTTGTAATGGTCCTTATCAGTCCATGCATTCAACTTAGGATAATCCATTCACACTCTACATACGGTCACCGGCCTCATTTGAACAAGCTCATTCTTCTTATTATGAACCATTTTCATTGCTATGTTTTTTCGCACAAATAGAACAGGGCACACCCTACTACTATCTGCGATGGGATATATGACTACGGTATCAAACCACTTGTAATCTTCTTCTTAACTACCTCTTGCATAGGTGGATTTAAAATACATTGCTGTCAATACATGCCTTATGATCGGGCATGAGTTGAATTTTTTTTTAAAAAATGTCGGGTTTTATCCCAAAAATGTTCGTAGTAGTAAAACCAATGGCTCGTTTGAACATCTTTGACACTTCTACCAGACACTTTAGTAGTTGCACATTAAAATCTGATGCAATGATTACCGGCAGAGTGTCATTGCTTCCCAAGAATCATACCTCAGATGAGGTGGTAGAGCCTTAAGCTCTAATTTTTCGGCCTTCTTAATAGATGGTTTTGTGAGTTGGTACTCGCGATGCTTCATATCTAACTACGATTTAATTGGTTTGAAAAAAAAATCACCTTCATCAAGTGCCGCAACCAACAAAACATACTCTTCAATACCATCACTCTGAAAATTAATGATAACTGCCACTAGTGCCTCAACACCATGGAGATATTTGATTTGTACCTCAGACGTACTATCAACCCTGTAGGATATATTAAATACAGTTTGGATCTCACCAGTTTAACCGAATCATTATCTCCCATTTTTCCATGTCAACAAGGGCGCGTCCGATAATAAGGAATGGCCTATAAAGAATGATAGGCACCTCAAAATCCAACTTACTAGTCAAAATTACAAAATCCGCAATAAATATAAATGAGTCCACTTTCACTAACACATCATGGAGTATTCCAATAAGCCTCTTCACTGTTTGATCGGCAATCAGTATTCGTATCGTAGTGTGCTTTGGGTCACCATAACCCAATTTCTTGTAAATAGAGAGATGCATGAGACTTATTCTTACACCTTGATCACATAGTGTTTTAGAAAAGTGTAACAAACCGATTGTACATGGAATACTTAAAGCGCTCAGATATTTTTTGTTTTGCACAAGAGACATTGTAGTAATTGCATTACAATGTTTCATTCGGTCATCATCCTAAAAATTTACCGATCTCTTCTTTGTAACCATGTTTTTCATTAATTTTGCATAATCGCGCCTTTGGTCAAGAGCTTCATCAAAGGGACATTGATGGAAAACTGTTTCAACATAGTAATAAAATGTATATGTTTACCATCCTCTGTCTTCTTCACCAATCTTTGTGGAAATGGTGGTGGTGGTCTAGGAACAACGATCACCTTTTGGGGTATCTCTTCTTCTTTCACCGGTTTATCTACCAACTCACCACTAACTTCCACTATCTCATTATGTTTTCAAACCTTATCTTGTATGCAAGACATCATAGGTGGATCGATGGGTTGCTTACCAAGTAGAGTAGTGACTGTCATGCAGTGTTTATAATTTCTTTTTAATTTTGGACAATATTGCATGGAAGAGTACCTAGTTGACGTGGGTTCACTGTAGTAGACAGTTGGGCCATTTAAAACTCAAGATACTTGATAGAGATTGCATGTGCATCAACCTTTTTCCCAATATTAGCCAAATCACGTCTCAACTCTTTGGTGTGCTCAGCACTAGCATCACACTCCATCATCATCTTTCGCAACATATCTTCAACTTTCGTCATACTACCTCCACCATCAATAGCAGCAACTTGCCATTTTTGAGGCGGAATACAAGGCCTACTTCGATCGTTTCATTTACCATAGTTACCCTGGTTGAAGTTGTTGGCACGGTTGTAGTTTCCATCTCGTACATAATGGACCTCTCTTTTGTAATTCCCATAGTTCCAACCATTATTTCCTTAACCTTGGCACAAATTATCCTAATTGGAGCCGTGGGCGTTCTGTCGAAAACCTCTTGCCTTCTCATTCATTCCATAATAATCATATTCATTGTAGTACTCATCCACTGGCAGCGGTCATTTACTCAAATAATTTACTGCATTTACATTCTTTTCACCCCATGGTACATGTCTCTATACAAATATTAGCTCAATTCTCATTTGAGCCATCTCTTCATGAATATCATTTGCGGTCGCGTCTTGCATACTTGCACAACAAAGGTGTTTCTCTTAGTTTCAGTCTTCCTAGTGCTCCATGACTTATTGTTGCGAGAGATTTTCTACAAATTCTCCGCAATCTCTGCATATGTGCACTCACCATATGAACCACACATAATATAATCAAGCACTACCTTATTATTATCATCTTTCCCCTGATAGAAATACTCTTTCAACGACTCATCATCAATGCGGTAGTTTGGGACACTTCTTACGAATGCGGTGAATCTATCCCAAGAGCTACTCACCTACTACTTAGGAAATGCGACAAAGTTGTTCACTCTTTTTTTGTGGTAGAGCTTTTAGACAGTAGGTAGTACTGTGCTAGGAACACATCCCTGAACTGGACCCAAGTATAGATCAAATTATACGGCAACTCAGTGAACCATATAATGGTTTCTCCCCTCAGTGAGAGAGCGAACACCTTTAATCCGATGACATCCATGTCCAAGTCTTGCCTCCCTACAAAACTATTACACACCGACCTTAGTTTAGTTATATGAGCATGTGTATTCTCAAATGGTAACCAAGAAAATAAACCTCTAGCATTGAGAAACTGCATCAAGCTACTAGTTAGCACTAATGTGTGACCCTATTGTAGAGGAGGTAGAACAAGAGGCCCATCAGAGTAAGTGATGTTAATGTTTCCCCTATAAAATTCTTGAGGGAGTGGGATGGAAGGTTACCTCCTCAAAGAACCATTACTTGGTTGTGAGTATCAATTGGCGGAGAAAGTTCATTGTTTCATCCCATCACCTACATTTGTGGGATTCTTTTGATCATACATGCTTCAGAGTGTCTGGTTAAGTTGTGGATCGAATGGTACGATTGAATATCCTTGTCTCCGTGTACTTGGCATACTCTAGAGATAGACCTGAAGCAAATTAAAAACAAAAGAAAAAGTAAAATTTAGATAATTATTGACTAAAATTCAGTAATTGATATGAAAGTTAATCTAAAAGACACTATCCACGGAACTTTAGCCAAAAGTTGATATGCTCAAATTACACTTCCCAAATAAGTATAAGTAGTCGTATCAATTAAAGAAACCAACTATTCGGTTGGGGTGGATCCCACGAGGACAATGACTTAGACTTAACTTTAATGTACGATTACCTCTATTTAGTCAAGTACTTTTAGAAAACTACTAATTAAAAGGTGATTTTTGTGAAATAAAAGTGTTGCAATGTTTTGAAATTAAACAAGAAGCAAGAGTGATTTATTGGTATTTATAAGGCTTTGAGCGAAACTGGGATGTAAGTGTTCCCCATAGTATCATAAAGCCATAATACTAGCTTATAACAATTCTTCCCTAATATTTTGCATGCAAAGTTATAAGTTATGTATCTTTGAATCCTTGGTACAATATTTAGACAATTTCACCCCGTACCTTTTTATGGATACGTGTGTCTAAGATACTAACCCTTACCATACTTTGACAAATTTTAATAAAATCCAAAAATTTAACTTGAAATCACAGAATTATATTCAACACCAAATCTGGAAATTTGATGTAATTGCCAAAACAAATCTCCAAGAACAAAAATATGAAATTATTAAAAAACTCTAACCCCAAAAATGAGTTTTTTCACCCTATTTATAATAAAAATAGTCCTAAATTAAAAGGAGTTAAAATAAAGAAAATTTGTCCAAAACACGACATCAATCAACGACCCCCACTGATGGTCTGCCGATGAAATGATGGACCGTCGACTGCGTCCGTTGGTCCACACTTTCCATCTTTTTTTTCAGTTTCAATATTGCATCTTCTTTGATCTCATCGACGGACAAAAAAATAATCTTTCGGTTAATCTATGGTCCGCCGATGCTTCTTGTCGTTTCATACTTAGCTTTTTCTTTAACACAGGGTTTTCGGCTATTCTCTGATCAAATTGACATTTTTCCAGGACAATCCGTCGATCCATCTGTAGACCCACAGTTAGATCAATATCTATGATTTTCTCGCTCATGCGTTAATCTTCAATCAACGGTCACCACCTACATTTCATCAATGGGACGACGTGCTTTCAATTGCTTCATGGGTCACTTCTACGCTCATTCTTCACAGGCTTCTGCATTTCCATTTTGGACCACTTTCGTGCAAAACAAAGACAAAACATATTAAAATTACTACAAATAGGCTCTAGGCACACACCACTCTTAGGAAAAAGCATTTAAAGCACCGTGAAACCATGGTACATCGTAAGCTAGAGTCCCTTTTTGAACGTCTTTATTAATTATCATCATTTTTTGGGTCATACAGTCTAAACCTTGTATTAACATCATCATCATCGTATCTTAATAGGAATTGTATATCTATCATCCTTTCATTACAATTCATAAAGGTGAGGTTAGCACATTAATATCTTCATATCATGATAAGGAACATAGGTAAATCATTCACCCTTCTTATATTATAGACATCTTAAGACAACACCTCATAATCATAATAAAGACAAATTCAACATCATAACTCCCTTGTTATCCTAATACAAGGACTACTGCAATACAACATCATGCCTTAATCACCATTAACAACAATTTGAAGTAAGTGATAGGAATAATAAGACTTACAAGTCTCCTTAATTGTTCATCATCAAGGTCTTAGGATAAACCCTCAATTTAAGCATATTTGAGTATACATAATCATAAGTAAACATACAACATGATAACAAGGCTAGAATAATCACTACATAAAGATTCAATACTAATTTATAGGTTAAGACTGATATACTTAGGTCAATTCACAACATATTTTTTAACCTAGATCATCATAAAAAGAACTAGCATGAAAGAATAGAAATCACCGTAATTTGTTCATGATTACTATAACAACATAATCTAGTAGTAATTCAACGAATAACGAAGTCAATTGAACCAATATAACCTTATTCACATAAAAATCATAACCTATTGTTAAGGGTTAAGGGTCATCTTCTACAAACTAGATCAAACTATCAAGATATATAATAATTAAGTTAGAAAAAATGTTAATGAATTCATAATAATCAAAAGAAATCATAAACTAATCATTCCTAACATAAATATCTAGATTTGGAATGAACCACATGAAAACTCAACTTTTCAAAATACTTTAAAGGAACCCTTTATGGAAAGAGGTCTCAAAGGTGATTAGATCCCATACCTTAATAATTATGAAGATTAATGGAGAATTTAGTCCCTTTACAGGCGTCAAATCCTCCCCTAGATTTGTCTTTAATGGTGTTTTCCACTTGAGATAGAAAGAAGATAGTTTTGTTTTGTGAGTTTCTATTAGTCTAATGGGGTTGGATTCTTTATATGGTGTTTTTGAGTTGACTTAATTATGCTTCCCTGAACCCCTTAATAATAACCTAACCCTTTAAAATATTATTTTGGACATTGTCAAACCGTACAGAAAATTCGACCCTCATAGACGACACCATGTCAATCGAGGACAACCCCCCTTCCTTTCTAAACAGTATCTTTTTTTCCACAAACATTCCAAATAAGGTCCTTCAGGGATTTTTCTATGTGTTGTCGAAGGATGGCATCTACGCCCCATTGATGCACACACGTTTCATCGATGGCCTTTCATGGGTGCACACTGCCCAGTAAGTGTTTAACTCCAAACGAGAGGGTCATCTTCAAGGTCCCTTGGTTTGTGCTTGTAGAGTCATACCTAGACGTTTCAACTATGAATCAACTTAAACACATGTTAGACACCCTTCAACCAATTTTCATCATTTTTCAAATTCTAAAAGCTAGTTAAAAAGGCTTAAGGCGCGCTATTGCTTATTTGAACTCATTATCGAACGTCATGGACGTTCTTGGAGGTTTTGGTTTCTTGATTACGTCAATGACATTTATTAATAAAAATGGACCTTAAAACAGTGTCTAGACCTTATGATAATTATGTTAGGCTCTAGAATAGGTCTCGGGTTTTCGAAGTGTTAGAGTTAATCTCAATGTTTTCAAAGAGGAAATAAGCTCATACTTTTGCTTCTTCAATATAGCCATGGGTTATTCCTAAAAAGGTTTTTAAATTCTTAATCATGATGAATTTATGATAATGTAATGGTGTTATTGTTATTTTCATTCCAATTGCATAATGAACCCATGTCCCTTCCTAAATTCAATTTATTCCTCGGATAGGCATTTTGATCATGGCTTGTTTTGATTGAATTGTTATTCCATTATGTGTAATTGCTTATTTCTACTTTTATTCACTTTTAATAATAATTAATTGAAGATGAAGGATCCATGTGGATAAATGTATGAATATATGAATATGACTAGCCTGTGTCTTTATGTTTTTTAGTGATTAAGTTAATAGTATTGATTTATTGTGGGTATAAATCTTTGATTAACAAATTAAATAAGGATTACATGAATTGATATAGTTTCTTCTAGTCAATGGATTGATAATGTTATGTACATGATTTAATCTAAGTTCTATATTATATGAAGCATGATTTATACTTGATTTATATATATTTAGCTACTGCCATAAATTTAAACTACTAATGAATTATGATTTATGATAGATGAAAGTGAAATTGATTAATGGTCTAATGAAGTTGCTTAGAGAGTCCTTTATGTTAAACCGTAAACCTAGTTGGATGGTTCTTATACTTGAAGTAGAAAGTCATAAAAATATCCTTCTTGTATGAATGGTGGACTCAAGGTATGTTGGCTTGAACAGAGTGAAATCATCCTTAGTAAAGTCATTAAGCTATCATGTTCTGTATTGAAAGGCAGCCCATGGGGACCTCTTTGTCAGGGTGAAGGTTATTGGGTTATGAAATTGATATCGAACACCTTCACATGATCCTTAATGTGAATTACTCTATGAGAACAAAGGGTAGAACCAAGTGAGTATTGTAGGGGAAGTATCTATAGTTATGAATGAGGCTACAGTGCAAAGAAACTCTACATATTACTTAATCATGTGTCTACATGGGATGTGTCCAAGTTCTACCATTGGCAAGTACAACACCCTTCATCGGAGTAGGTTACCGCTCCAGATTCTATGTTTTTTCTACCATGGTCTATGTCGGCTTTTGCCTATTCTTATCATATGGGATACCTACTATGATTTTGAGGTGGTTGTATGGGACGCTATGTTGACATTGCACAATAGGCTTTGTTGATGTTTGTAAGAGTCCTTAGGTCTTCGACAAGACTATTACTTGAATGTCCTCTATGTGATGAATGTTGCTTACTAAACTAATGGAGTAATGACTTATGTTTTGAAGCATGTGTATGAATGAGTACCTGATCTAGAATGACTTTACAGATTTCTTAGTTAAAGTGTGAGGGGAAATAAAGGATGATCTCTTCATGTCTTAACCTAGGAAAATCTTGAGAATGACTCTAGCTAGGAATGTTGAGTTAATAAGAAGGCATGATCTAATATTAGGAAGTCTTAATGATTATTTAGGTAATCTTGAAGATGGTGTATGAGATTCCTCTTCAATAAGTACTTGAATAAGTCTTTTGATAACCTTAGTGAGGTTAATGTCATTTCATTTATGTTATGTTTTTTGGGTATATTGTAAGTGTGAATATATCATTATAGGCGGTCTTGAGGATAAATATGTTTTCCTATAAAGGGTGTATAGGTGGTCTCTGTTTGCATTACTTAAGTGAATATTAGGATAGCTTTAAGTGAGATTATTGCATATTATAAAGTGTTCAATTAGAAGTTGAAGAACTTCAATGTAATTGCATATTAGAAAGTGTTCAATGAAAAGATGAAGAACTTGAATTTAACCTTGATAAAATGAATGTAACAGTGAATTAGCTTACCCAAATGTTACTCCTAAATTGTTATAAATTGCTCAAGTATTATATTATTGTTTCTAAGGTGATAAATGTTGTTATTATGCTTATACTATCACGTTTTAATCAAAATGAGTGTATTTCAATTGAATGTTTTTTATAATAATTTTTAAGTATTAAGACACATGTACTAATTCCACATTTTATCCATCTCCAAAGTGATTCATAGGTGAAGGTTATTATTGGGAGCGAAGTCATTATACGATTGTTTAAGTAAGTTGATGTATGTCCTTACTTGACTCGAGAACACAGATATATCTAGAGTTTCTTTATATTGAAGTATTGTAATAGACATATTGTATTATAATTTAGTTGTATGGGTCGTGTCCTAAGTATTCTGACTCTAAGATTTGATGATTTGAGACTTAGTATTTGCTTTCATTTTATATGAAAGATATTTTGAAAGACTATTAGAATGTTTTTGTGAAAAGTTTTAATTCCCCAGTACTTTTCATATATGTATATGCGATTTATGATGCGAAAGAACTTGATGAGATCTCTTAGAGGTCAAGTACGCATGTTGCACTCGTAAAGTTCCATATCGTCTAGGGTATGCTCTAAGGATTTGGTAAGCTTGGTATCAAAACATAGGTTATGAAAGTACTCTAAGGAATCAAAAAGTGTCATGAAGTCATGTCTTGTAGAGTCTCAACCATTGGTGTGAGTCGTGAAAAATCTATGAACAAGAGGCTATAGGACGGTAGAGTTACCCTATTTTCCTATTCATATGTCGTTCCGAAGAGTAAAATGTTATGAGTGTCCTTTTGTCATAGTTTTCCTCGTGTTACTTGGAAGATGAATACGAGGAGGACACCCATATGAATAGGGGTATTGAGCCTCGAGTGAATGTTGTGAATATCTCTATGACATCTAGATTGAGAGATTTTGTCATTATGAATCCTCCGATCTTTCTTGTCTCTAAGGTAGGAAATGATCTCCAAGAGTTCCTAGATGGTGTGTATAAGGTGTTAAACATCATGGGGTGACTTCTAGGGAGAAGTTAGAGTTAGATTCGTACCAATTGAGGGATTTTGCTCAAGTGTGGTATACTCAATCGAAGAATAATAATCTTGTTGACTCGGTTCCTATTGAATGGGAAGAATTATAAGAGGCTTTTCTAGGAAAGTACTTTCCCCGTGCGAGGAGGGATGTAAGGTAGAGTAGTTTATACATCTCAAGCAAG
Organism: Solanum corneliomulleri; assembly: GCA_027704805.1. NCBI lineage: Eukaryota > Viridiplantae > Streptophyta > Magnoliopsida > Solanales > Solanaceae > Solanum > Solanum corneliomulleri. The sequence continues at coordinate 41,941,026 of JAKWIY010003062.1, read as the reverse complement.
GAAATATTAGTATTGAGGAGTACTCCTTGAAATTCTCTATGATGTCTAGATATGCACCATCGTTAGTGTCTAACCCTAGAGATGAGATAAGTAGTTTCGTCATGACTACGGTCACAAAATTAATGAGAGAAAAATGTTATACGGCCATGCTACATGATGATATGAACCTGTCTAGACTCATGCTCTATGATCAACCCATAAAGCAGTCTACACTTTAAGGATTGCTAGAATATTGAAGAGAAGTGGGAAATGTAGTCAAAGTTAAATATGGACCCAAGAATAAGTTCTCAAGTCAAGATAAACCTAGGAGTTCTAAGGTGAAAATTTAGAGAGGTAGTGGTTATAAAGAGGGAATGCATACATGTGCTACTTGTGTGAAGAGGCACTATGTGGAATGTCTATTGGGTACCGAGAGTTGTATTGACTGTGGTAAATATGGGCACAAAGTGAGGGATATTCCTACTAGATATGGTAAGCAAGTCTCTTCTAATGTTCCGAAAGATGATGCTCTATAGAAGAGGCGTTTCTAGGCACTCTGGACTAGAGGACCATAGCCAAATAAGGTTGATGATGATGATGGTAAGTTCTTGTTATTATCTATTTAGTTATATGAGTTCCTTCTATGTGGGGAAGTACGGTGAGTAGATGATCTACATAACATAGTAGCATGTTGCGTTGTTGTATTTATTGCACAGTTTTCAGGAATCATATTGGAATTGAATTTCATTGATTCCTTGCATTGTGCATTTGATAATGTTAAGATTATGTTTTAAGATGTGTTCTCACGGTCTTATCTAACATATTAGCATGTTTATATCATCAATTGCCTAAATGTTGCAGTTTTGAAACTTTGATGTATGTTCACAGCCAAGGAAAAGTCTGCTCACTATAAGATATTTGAAAAAGTGACTAAATCATTCTTTGGTTGAAAGCTGTTGTAATATGGATATAACTGATGTATATGACATAAAAATGAATTCATAAAATTATTTCATGCTATTTTGAATAATGAATGTGTGTTTTATTGCATAATGAGTTGTGGAATGAGTTTCTATGTTCCTTATGTGTTGTGAGTCTCTTCGTTATATGGAATTGATGTTTCTCTTATATTGTGAGATGTGTGATGTTGTAAGGGATAGTGTTTTTAACTAAATATTTATTCATGGAAATGTTCGGAGAGTAGCAAGTTTCATTCGAGACGAATGTTGTCCAATTAGGGGCGAATGTAATTCCTCTAAAACGATTTAGGTAAATTGAGAGCCTAAGATGGTTTTCCTGAGGTTGTAAAGTCGTAAAATGGTTGATAATGTTGTAATAAGGCAGTTTCTAATATTTTAGGTGAATTGGAAGTCAAACGTCAAGGGACCACTAAGACGTTCGACGACAAATCACCTATGTGCCTCATGTGTGTTTACGTGCATATATGTGTGTGTTTTGAGCTTATGAGTTTCTTATATTAGTTATAACTGTCATGAACCGATAGAACCCCCTATAAGTTAGGACATTCTTTAATAAAAATACCGCGTTCTTGACTTCTCGGAGGTCTTGTATAAGCCCTTTCGTACCATTCACTGCATAAAACATAAATTAAAGTTGTGCAAACTTAAAACTTTTCATATGATATATTAATACTTCAAAGTACCTATGTTATAGATAAACATAATGAAAGCCTATGTCTCGAAGTTGTCATCATAGACATAAAAATATATTGGGACACGACCCACACTTCGTCATATAGAAAATAGCTAAGTCTATTACAATACCTTCAATAAGGAAATCTAAAAATCAAGATTTCCTCGAATCTAGTGAGGACATACCAACTCTTTCTTGAATGAACACTAATCTTAGCTTCCACTTAGAGACTCCTCTTAAATACCACCTACACCTTTAGATATAGACGTAACGTATGAAATTAGTACAACCGCTTGTACTAGGTATGTCATAATGCTGAAAAACATGATAAATGAACTTTTGTATGAAACATTTTCTTTTTTAGAAACCTTTTAAGACAAGTATAATAATCACATACAAGTAAACATATATTCATATAATTCACATTTAACAATATAGCATAAAAATCTATTCAACCCATAATATCGTATAAATCTCCCAAATATAATCCTAAGACTTACTTCAGTAAGACAAGAAGAGACCGCACATACACCCTCTTCTAGTCTACCTAAACAATCCTTAAGGCTACCTAAGATAAGATTGTTTCCTTCTCCTTCATTGACTCCCAACCTAAGGTTACTCCAAGATTCAGCTATGTAGGACAAGAAGATACCGCCCATACACCATGTTCAAGCTTACCGAAGCAACCCTCAAAGCTACCCTAGATGGAGAAAATTATAGTCAACATACATTATGTAAAGTAATAATCATTTATTATGTCAAGAAGAAGACATTTCATTCATTAAGGACATCGTCTTGGAAAGACTTAGGGAACGTACATCTAGCATCATCAAAGCTTACTCGTACTATGTGAAGATACCTTCCCATTCCACCACCTAAATCTTGTAGAACTTATAAAATACTAGAATGTATCGCACATTTTTAGAGTAGGCAACACCGACATAGACCATACTAGCTAGGCATGCAATTTGGAGTCTACCTTACTCCGATGGAGGGTGTTCTACTTGCCAAGGGTAGAACTAGGACACATCCCATGTAGTCATTTAGCTATGGAATATGAAGGTCTTTTGTGCACTCTAGTCTTGTTCTCAACTAGAGATACATTTTACTCTAGTGTCCTTCTATACTAGAGCTACAAACCATAAAATATAAACTAGGTGCTAGCCTCTTTGCACATACAGTAAGTTTAATAAAAAGGGGCATATGAAAAGGTACCATCTCTTAGTCATTACCTAGTCATAATTCACTAACAAGAGATGGGTACACTTGCGCTGTCACTGTATGACCTATAATGATAGCTCATTTTTAACCTTTTTTCTATATAGTAGGTTCCACATATTATTCATGCTTAGAAGGGAACCATCATACGTCTACCAATCGTACACTTTAATTCTACAATCATCCATACACATAAAAGATGATGGTGCCTAAGCCTACTAGGTAAATATTCTCAAATTAATAATGTACATGTTATAAGTTAGGGACACAATTTTACCAATACAAGTCACACATATCTCTCCAAAACATCACTACAAAACACTAGATATACTAGTTTAACTTAGACCAGTTTTCTAACGTCATTGACGTTCATGGACGTTTGACATCCAATAATTTCAAAACATTATATGCTGCTTAAGAACATTATTATTAAAAATTCTAAGATTTTAATACATCATGACACAAGTTTTAGGCTCTAGATAAACCTAGGTCATTTTTAGGGACGTTACAATCTCCTTCACTTGAACAATATATGTCCTCAAATGGCACTGGCAACATTTTGAACATTTTTAGAGTTAAGACTCAAAGACTAGAAGCTCATAACCATAAAATACAAAATACTATACACATATATAAGAAGAACATCAACTCCTCATAACAAAGAGACTCAAAACACTACAGGAAGAGAGAAACTACTTCTAGAACTCATCATGAAATAAGACTCACATTTTAATTTCATATAGAAGGAAATTCCTTTTCTATATATTATGATGCTCATATATAACAGTTCTAAAGACATCATAACCATTTTAAGTAAAAAAAAATTTACTCAAAATTTCTAAATCTATACAATGAGTGCCAGTTTCTTTACAGTGAAACATGCTTATATTTAAAAAAATTAAAAAATTAAAAATGCATCTCTTAAGTAATTTAGAATGGAAGCATAAAAATATGATATATAAAACCATGTAAATTCAATTTAAAACATAGTCATAACTTCATGAAATGCACAATGCAAGGAATCAACGAAATTCGATTTCAAGTAGACTCCTACATAAAATGAATCATGCAACATGCTACTATGACACTATATCTCTCAAGCTTTAATTGAAAAGAAGAGTTGAAATACTGAATGACCATTCTACTACTCACCATACTCCCCCACATAGAAGGAATTAATATAACTAAAGAGAGAAAACTATAACATACCAACATCATAATCGTCATTCGATTTTGTTCCTTTGGCTCGGAGAGCATATAAGTGGTTCCTATTTGGAGTACCACCATCCGAAGCATTAGGAGGAACTTGTGTGGCCTCTATTTCTCTAGCCGCAGTAGTAGGACAATCTCTCATATTGTGATCAACCTTCCCAAAACAAAAGCACCCACTAGTACCGGCTAGACACTTCCCAAAGTTCTTCTTCGCCCAAGTAGCACAAGTACGCTTAACCACCTGGTAAACACCACCTCTCTCATAATTAGCCTTAGGGTCACTAGAACTATTTTTATTTGCATCCCTCTTCATAAACTTAGCTTGAAGTTGGTCATCAGTTCTTCTCCTATTAGCATCTCTACTTCTCCTCCCTTTTTAGACTCTTTAATGAATTGAGATTACACCATAAGACTACATAGAGCCATGTCACCATGGATCATGGTTGTACGACATTCTTCCTTTACAATATCTGAAACACCAGTCAAGAACCTACTTATATCATCCCAAGGGTTGGACACCAATGATGGAGCATACTTAGATAATAGGATGTACTTTAAGGAATACTCCTTAACACTCATGCGACCTGGCCTAAGGTGTATAAATTCCTCAATCATAACCTCCATTTTCTCACAGGAAAGTACCTTTCTAAAAATTCTTCCTTAAACTCTTTGCACTCTAAGGGACCCGATTCAACCGGTCTACTATCCTTTTATTGATTAAACAATAATTGAGTAACATCTTTCAATTGTTAGGAAGCTAACTCCTTTTTTTCCAAATAAGTCACTTCCATAACATGCATTATCTTACACACATAATCCAATTAAGCATGTGGATCTTCTGCTGCCATAGATCTAACGAAGATAGGACGATACATCCTTACAATATTTCTCAATTTAGAGGTCATAGTAGTCTCTATAGCATTCATCTTAGGGCTAATGTCTCTATTCACTTGAGTTGTCATAGCTTAGGCTAGGGTAATGATAGCCTCTCTAATCTCCACTGGGGAATCTTCCAAACATCCTTATCTCCTTTCACAATATGGACGTAATCATCTTGACCACCTTGAGGAACTTGCACTCCTTGTGGCACTTGTCCACCTCGCGGGAGAAGTCCCTCATTCACATCATTCTGCTCAAATCTCCTAACCGTATCATCCTCGTGTTCATCTTCACAGGAACACAAGGAAATCATAATAAAAGGACACTCATAACTTTTAATCTCTATGGTATGACATAGGAGCAAAAAAGAAAGGAAATTCTATCATCTTATTCCCTCTATCATATGGATGTGTCGCGACTTACACCAATGAACAAGTCTCTACTAGACGTGGCTTTTTGAAACTTTTTAATTCCTCAGTACTACTTCATAACCTTATGCTCTGATACAAATATTGTCAAAACCCGAGAATACCCTGTAGAAATTAGGCCATTATAAAATCGTAACACGACGTACTTGTCCTCTCTAAGGTCTTGTACAAGGCCTTTGATACCATTCATTGTATAAAACATATATGAAAAGTAGCGCACATTTAAAAGTTTTCACACGAAATAATAATACTTCAAAATCTCTCTTTTATAGAAAAACGTAATGAATGGATAAGACACAAAGTTGCCATCTTATACATATGAATATATTGGCATAGGACCAATACTTCATCATATAGAAAATAGGTAAGTCTATTACAATACATTGAATAAGGAAGTGTAAAAATCAAGAAGTCCTCGAATCTAGTGAGGATATACAAACTCTTTGCTTGAATGAACACTAATTCAAGCTTCCAATTCGAGACTCCTCTAAAATGCCACCTACATTTTTAGAGATACACAAAATGTATGGAATTAGTAGAGACAGTTGTACTAAGTATGACATAATGCTGAAAATCATGTTAAATGAAATTTTGTATGAAACATGCTGTTTTTGAAAAACATTTTAAGACAAGAATAATCGTATACACCTATCACCAAAGGTTATCCTAAGACTTACTTAAGTAAGACAAGAAGAGACCACCCATTCACCCTCTTCAAGCCTACCTAAAAATCCTTAAGACTACCTAAGATAAGATTTTTCCATTTTCCTACATTTACCCCCAACCTAAGCTTACTAAAAGACTCACCTAAGTAGGACAAGACGATACCTCCCATACACCCTCTTCAAGATTACCTAGGCAACCCTCAAAGATACCATATATAGTTCAAATTCTAGTCAACATGCATTAGCTAAAGTCATAATCATTCATTAAGTCAATTGGAAGAAGTGGAATTAATTAAGGACTTGACATGATGGACATGAAAAGGCATAAGGAAACTACAATCTAGCATCGTCAAAGACTACTCGTTCCATGTATAGGTAGTGTCCCATTTAACTTCCTAAATGTTGTAGAAATTATTAAATACAAGAATGTATCCCATATGATAAGAATAGGAAATACCGACATAGACCATACTAGCTAGGCATGGAATCCAGAGGCTACCCTACTCCAATTGACGGTGTTATATTTTCCATGGTTAGAACTAGAACACATCCCATGTAGGCACGTGGTTAAGGAATATCGATCTCTTTTATTCACTCTACTCTCATTCTAAAGTATAGATACATTGTAATCTATTCTCTTTCTTAACAAGAGCTACGGCCGATACCATACTCACTCGGTGCTAGCATTTATTCTCATAGGGTAAGTTTAATAAAAAGGGGAATATGAGAAGGGTTCCATCACTTAGTCATTACCTAGTGATAATGCACCTACCAAAGATGTTTCCACTAGGGGTGCCACTCAATGGTCTATAAGGATAGATAATTTTTAACCATCTTTCTAAATAGAAGGTTCCGCATATTAGTCATGCTTCAAAGGGCACAATCTTAGGTCTACCGGTACTAGACTTTATTATATATTCATGCATACATATATAAGATAAAGGTTACTAAACCTATTGGGTGAAGATGTTCATATTGATAATATACATGTATCAAGTAAGTAACACTATGCTACCAAGACAAGACACACACATCATTACATATAGCATATCAATCTATAAGCATAGGCATAACCAAAAACATCTATAGGTAACCCTACTGCTACTATAATATCATCAATATAACTAAGATAACACTCATATGATCAAGTAGGAAAAAACATGCATCAAGTCTAAGACTACACCTACAAGGACATAGTCATAGTCTAAAATGATCACCTAACATCATAAATAGAAGAAGACATACTATCACAGTAACACCAAAAAACCCTAAGATATTTTCAAGAGCCTAACATAAGAATACAAAGGTATAGACAATATTATAATGTCATAATAAAATAATATGAGTAATTTATGATGTTTGGAAATCAAAACTTTGAGGAACACCGATGGCGTTTGGTGAACTAGTCACATGGACTACTTTGGTGCTTTGATAGTTCGAAAGAAGCGATGATTGTTTTATCTTAGTATGATGATAAGGAATAAATTAGTTGGCAAATAAAGGTCAAAGTAATCAATACCATGTTGGGAGTGACAACATTCGAGGGGAAGCCAATCTACGAGGCCAACTCTTCCCAAGAATGAAGGCTACTGCCTCACCCTTCACAAGTATGAACACGGATCATGGCTTCAACCACGGTCAAGGTAGGGGCCTTCTTAAGAGTCCTTAGGCATGGGGGGAGAGCCTAAGGAAGCCCAGATACAATGTACAACTCACCACGAGACACTATATGACTCTTGGTGAACTTGACAGAAGGTAAGGGCTTCCGTGAAAGGCCCAAAAGGAAGGTGAGGTTGTCAGTAAGGAGGAGCTACTTTCTAAGAGCACAACGGTCCACTTGATGGGCCGTGGTGTATCTCCACGGAAGAGGCAAGTTTCCTATTACTAGACTAGACTTTCGAATATAAGACACTCTCGAGGCGTACTTGACCTCTCGGAGGTCTTATACAATCCCTTTCGTATCATTCGTCGCATATATATAGTGAAAATTAGTGTGGAATTTAAAACTTTAATAAAAAATTTCATAGTCTTTAAAATAACTTTTATATAAAACTCATAGGTAATACTATGTCTCATTTCATCAAGTCTTAGACACAAGAATACTTCGGACACGGCCCATACATAATAGAAAGATATACTACTAGGTCTATATAAATACTTCAATAAGACAAAAAAAATTCATGTATGCCCTCGAGTCAAATGAGAAAATACTTCAACTTCAATTAATGATTTTGAGATCCAAGTCTTGATTTCCTATGGTCCTCACCTACCAAGCACTATAGAGATAGAAAAAAGCATGGAATTAGTGCAACCACACCTACTAAGTATGACATAATGAATAAAAATCATAAAAAAGGACATTTATTGGAAATATGCATCTTTTCATTTAAATATAATAATATTATCATAATAACAACATTTGACACATTAGAAGCACATAAGAAATCAGTTAATCAATTTATCACATTTTAAGGAGCAACATTACAGTAAACTACATCAGTGTACAGTAAACTCCTTCACTAGTACAGTGAAGTGATTCTAATTCATATAGGACACTTCCTAGTATGTCATCTTCTCACTAAAATCTATCCTAAGACTCACTTAAGAAATAAAAGAGAGACCGCCCACACCATGTGTATAAGCATGCCTATATGATCCTCAAGACTACATACAATGAGACACACACTTACAAGACACCAAAACACATAACATGTATAATATTACATTCTTCTTACCAATCAAAAGACATACTTAAGTACACCAAGAACAGAACACCCATACACTCTCTTCAAGGTTACCTGAATAATCCGTAAGACATCCTATGTTTATACCATACTTAAGGTATCAACCAGCTTCCCTAATTAGAGTCATTTTGAAGACTTTCCTAGATAAGACATGAAGATATCGTCCTTTATTCCCCCTACATAGTTTAAGTAGGAAATACTTAAAGTAAATCTGTATTCGATACCCATTCATTTACATGGTTTCTAACATAAGTCACTATTTCATTAATTCATTAAGAGGCATTCATTAGATACAGGACATTAAAATATTGTCTTGGAGAAGACCTAGGGACTCTCACCAACATCTTCAAAGACTATTTTGCAGTGTCTAGATAGTGTGTAATCCCACCAACTAAACTTCATAGAACTTGTAAAATGATAGTAGGTATCCCATATGATTATAACCGGCAATAACCGACTTAGACCATACTAGAAAAAAATGGAATCCGGAGTTGTAACCTACTCCAATCAAGGATTTTCTAATTTCAAACGGTAGAACTTGGACACATCCCATGTAGGCACATGGTTAAGGAATATTAAGGGCTTATTTTGAACTCTGGCCTCATCTTTTAAGTAGAGCTACTTCCTTACCATACTCAAATGTTGCTAGCCTTTGTTATCGTAGATTAATTGACATTAAAGGTTCATACAAAAGTTTTCCATATCATGTTTATAACCCAATATCATTTACCCTACCAAAGAGGGACCCTAGGGCTACCATACGATGGCGACAAGACAACTCAGAATGAATTTTCTAAGGATGATTTGATGATTTTCCATCCAACAAACCTTAAGTCCATCATTCATTACAAGAAGGATACCGTTATGGCTTTCGACTTCAAGGTTCATAACCTTACCACTACGTTCAAGGCTTCACATAAGAGACGTTGTTAAAATAATTCAATGTCTCATGTCATTATTACATACAATACCAAGATGATTTGTCATCCTAAGTCAAGACATCTCATATTAACATTCATACATGCATCAAGTAAGGGACATAAGTCTACCACAGAGACACACTAAGACTTAACTTTGCCACATATTGCATATTATATTCAAGAAGATCATAGGTACAACCTTTATCACGTTTAATTAACCTTATGCACAACTATAACATCATCAATATAGCCATCATAATACTTAATAACGAAATAGGAAGAATAACACATCAATTCTAAGAGTACACATACAAGAATGTAGTCATAGTCTAACATGATCACCTAAATAGCATCAATAGAAGACACACATACATTCACATTTCATAACATGTACATAGATATGATCATATTTCACATAATCAATCCATTCTCTCCACTTCATCTTAGCTAAATCATCCAATTCATACCATAAGACCCTTACTCATGGCCATGAACATCAATTCAATGAATAAATCATAATGCTCAATGAATCTATGTTAATTATATATATATATATATATATATATATATATATATATTTATAAATCTAAGAACACGTGTAGATGAAATGAATATAAAACCTTTCGTCATTCAATAGTCCATAGAAAACTACAATGAAATTCCTAAGCAATAAGACAATATCAAGTAACCCATAAAGTAATCAAAAACTAGGGTTTATCAATTACATGGGTTCATAGGTTAATTGAGTAAACATAATAAAATTAACATTAATTTATTAATTCACAATGACTCGTAACCTTTTATGCAAGAACCCACGAATATACCATAAAATTGGAATAGTTCATCTTTGTAAACTTTAATAAACTTCTTTGAACTCGGACTCGTTGATGAATAGAGTTTCAATGATAAAAAATCATACCTCAATGATGTTAATCCTATAATTTGATGAAGAATAATCACTCAACTCTCCAATCCAAGTTCTTATTTTAGTTTTTGCTCCAATGGAGTTCTAGAGAATTTCTAAGATATTTTAGATTTTGATATTGAAGAATGAATTCTCCTATGTGTTTAAAAACCCAAAAGACCCTTTAGAAACCTCACAAAATCTTATTTGGAAGTGGGGTGACTTTACAACTTTACCCTACAGTTAATTGTATGTTGCGTAGGAAAACAACCCTCAAAGATGGTTAAAAACGAATGGCCGTTTCCCAACCAATGGACCATCCCGTCTGTCTGTGTTATGGGATTAAGGCTGGTACTTGGATGATCTCATCCAACGTGTAAGTTTCAACAAACAAAACCCCTCAACGGGGCGTCAAGTTTACCACGAGCTGTCTAGTACCATCGTTTTTGTGTCAAGACTAGAAAGTACCCCCTAGAAGTAACCAGCAACCCTCATTTCGTGACCGGGCGTACTTCACCTTTTGGGGTCTTGTACAAGATTTTTAACTAGCATTCGTTTCATAGACATGCAAAGTAGTGAGGAACTTAAACTTTTCACTAATAAATTAATAAAAATGTAATATATTATAAATAGTTAAGATATCTCATCGTCACAAGCCAAACTACACGACATAAATAACTTAGGGACATGACCCTTTACAATGAAATGAAATGCATAATAAGTCTTAATATAAAGATACTAAAAAGATATGAATTATGCCCTTGAATAAATGAGGACACACTTTCTCATGCGAGGAACTTTCCCAAGATTTGCCTTATAGACTTCAACCTTGCTTCCAACCTATACTTAAATAATAATGAAAATGTATGGGGTTAGTACAAATAATGTACTATGTATGGAATATGAAAAAACATGCGAAAAAGGGACATTTTAGTGAAATAACACTTCATGCAACTTAAGTAAAACATTGAAGAATATAAAAGCAAAACATCATAAGAATAATCATTTAACACATAGAGAAGAATTTACATAATTTTAACCAAAAGAGGCATTTAAAGTAAACTCCAAAAAACTTATAGTGAACTCTACTAACATTATAGTGAACAAATTGTAACTTTAACGATGAATCATATAAGGCATTCATAATGAATTGTCCTATTCAAAATGAGTAAATTTCCAAGTCGAAGAGAATGAGAAAGTGAACTCATTTTCTGTATTAGTTTCCCTACCTCGGGATTATCCTAAGACTCACTAAGGTAAGAGATAAAGTAAGATTGAATATGCCTCCTTCAATAAACAACAAAGCAATCGTCAAGACTACCCCTTCGTCTTACTCAATTAAGGAGAATCAAGCCTCTCAATCAATGGAAAGACATTAAAATACACCCAACAAACCAACAAGGTCTTCCCTTTTGAAATGAATACTTATTGCAATGAGTAGATAGCGTCCCATACCCCCACCTACCCTAAGTAGTACATTCTTTTAGAAGGTTTGGCACAAAGTCGTCTCTTTCGGAAGGTCCAATCTTGTCCAATGAGTTGGTAGCGTCCCATACCACTAACTACCCTAAGTAGTACGTTCTTTTAGAAGACTTAGTTAATCAATCCTTTGTGGAGGGTTATCTTAAAAGACATAGACCAAGAGAGCTAGACATGGAATATTGATATTATCATCTTATTTCATATGACAACCTTAATAGTATGCTTCACAATAAACTAGTACTTTACGTTCATATAATTCAAATAAACATCACCCGCAAGAAGGTTGACCATACCACTCAAGAGCATTTCGAAATTTAAACTTAAAAAGATAACTAAGTTACCCTTTAATCCAAGCTTTCATTTTCTTAACCCTTTTCTTAATATTTAACCATAACAAATCCTTTTGAGCAGTATCTAAATAAAAATAACAACAATAACAAACCAAAGCTCAAAGACTACCAAAACATGCTTATTTAACTCATTTGTTAAGCAGACATTAGATGAAAAACTTAAACATTATTTCATTGAATTTTAAACTTAAAATCATAAACTAAATTGGAAATACCATCATTAATTCATTAGAAATGTTTTCATGCAAGACCCCTATCTATATTTGAAGATAGAAGAAACTAGGGTTGAGAACCTGTCACGACCCAAAACCGAGCCGCGACAGGCACCCACATTTACCCTCCTATGTGAGCGAACCAACCAATCTAACCCTTAACATTTTAATACAATATCAACAAAAAGAAATGCGGAAGACTTAAACTCATTAATAAACAATTCAAAACTATTATTATTATTCCCAAAATCTTAAGTCATCATCACAAGAACATCTATCTCAAATTGCTAAACTAAAACTGTCTAAGAAGCTAAAACACTACTAGCTAGTCCATGCCGGAAGTTCAAGGCATCAAGACTTGAAGAAGAAGACCCAGTCAAAGCTAGACGCATTAGCTCACCCTGAATTTCCGAAGGTAGTGAAGACTGGCTAGATCTAATGTTGAGTTGAAATTGACGGAACGTTTGCTGCATTACACAAATAAAAAAGAAGAAAACGTAAAAGTAGGGGGTCAGTACAACCACAAGTACTGAGTAGATATCATCGGCCAACTCAAAATAGGGAACAGTATATATCAATAATAATGTAAATCAACTACAATACTCAACATGTAGCAATAACAATATTAATTCATCAATAAATACAACCGAGTTCACACATGAGGACTCAAGCCTCAATACCATACTCATTTGGGAATTACGTTCATTTAGATTGAGTATGTTCATTATCTTTCAAGATTCATTATCTTTCTTCATCTTGTGTCGGTACGTGACACTCCGCTCCTCTATTTCTATCTTGGTGCCAGAACGTGGCACTCCGATCCTCATATACTATCCTGGTACCGGAACGTGGCACCCGATCCATATACTATCCTAGTGTCGGAACGTGACACTCCGATCCTCATTCTATCCTGGTACAGGAACGTGGCACCCGATCCCTAATTCTATCCTGGTGTCGGAACGTGACACTCCAATCCTCATATTCATTCTATCCTGTTACCGGAACGTGGCACCAGATCCATAATTCTATCCTGGTGTCGGAACGTGACACTCCGATCCTCATTCTATCCTGGTACCGGAACGTGGCACCCGATCCCCTAATTCATCAAGCCTTCTTTGTATACTAAGGCATCATCAATCTCATTATGTAATATATCAAGACTTCTTTCATACTAAGGCATCATCATCTCATTAACAAGTGAATTAGGGTTCTTTAAAGATTTTGGATTCAATAACTTTATCATGCTTGTTCTTTCACAATTTCATAATCACAATCATGCAAGCATACAAGTAAGCATATAGAAGGGTTTACAATACTACCAACACATATCATTCGCTATTAACAGTTTACTATAAGATAGCATAAACCATAACCTACCTCCACCGAAGAATTGAATTCAAACAAGCAAATTCCTCAAGCTTTGATATTCCTCTTCGTTTCTCCTCTCACGTTCAATCTCTCTTTCCCTTGTTCTTTCTGTTTGTGTTTTATTCAAACATCCTTCTCTTACCCTAATAACATATAATTAAGTGTAAAAGAGGACAATAAAACCCACTAATTAACTTAGGTTACCTCTTTTATCCCCCAAGTAATTAGACTTATTAATATTAACCCTCTAACTTTATAATTAAGGAAAGAATAGTCCAATGCGTCCCTTAAAACGTGTAAGAAATCCTATTCTGCCTTGGATTTGCGCAACCTGTGACGGGCCGTCGTGCCTGCGACGGTCCGTCACGATGGTCGTCGCACCTCCCAAATCCAGGTGAACTCCGACGGCCGCGTCACATCAGTGACGGTCCGTCCTGCACCTCCGTCCTGACGGTCAAAAACTCGTTTCTTGTACCAAATTCTCAAAAGTTGAAGTGTTTTGCAACGGGAACTCACGACGGTTCATCGTGGATGTGACGGCACGTCCTGCAGGTCCTCACAATTTACAGAGAGTCGATTTTCCGTATCCAATTTCAGAATTCTAAGTATGCTGAAACGATGCCCCTCGACGGGCCGTCGTGCCTGTGACAGTCCGTCGCAGTGCCCGTGGTCTTGGCCAGTTTTTCCAGAATTAAAATTTGCTGCTCAAAACGACTAAACAGGTCGTTACAATAGATACCAATTTACCCATCGTTCGTCCCCGAACGATCAAAAGAAGAAAAACAATGGCGAAAAGGAGTACCTGAATCTGTAAACATTGTGGGTATTTTTCTTGCATATCTGCCTCCTTATCCCAAGTAGCTTCTTCAACCGGTCGATTCTTCCATTGGACCTTGATGGATGCAATTTCTCTCGACCTCATCTTGCGAACCTCTCTATCTAAAATAGCAACCGGTTCCTCCTCATAAGTCAAATTCTCATCAAGCAAAATTGAATCCCAACGGATGATGTAGTTTCCATCTCTGGGTATCTTTTCAACATGGATACGTGAAATACCGGATGCACTCCGGACAGCCCTGGGGGCAAGGCTAATTCATAAGCCACCTCCCCTATTCTCTTAAGCACTTCAAATGGTCCAATATACCTTGGACTTAACTTACCTCTTTTACCAAACCGCATCACCCCTTTCATGGATGAAACCTTCAACAAGACTTGTTCACCTTCCATGACTCCAAGTCTCTAACCTTCCGGTCTGCATACTCCTTTTGTCTACTTTGCGCCGCTAGAAGCTTTTCTTGAATGCGCTTCACCTTATCTAACGAATCCCTCAAGAGGTCAGTACCCCAAGTCTAACCTCAAATGCATCAAACCACCCAATGGAGATCTACACCTCCTCCCATACAATGCTTCAAATGGAGCCATATCAATACTGGAGTGAAAGCTATTATTGTATGAAAACTCTGCAAGGTAAGAAGCTATCCCAATGGCCACCAAACTCTATCACGCATGCACGAAGCATATCCTCTAACACTTGAATCGTTCGCTCAGACTGACCATCGGTCTGAGGGTGAAATGCGGTGCTAAGGTCAAACCTAGTACCCAATTCGGCATGCAATGTTTTCCAAAACTTAGAAGTAAACTGCGTACCTCTATCTGATATGATGGATAGTGGAACTCCATGCAATCGAACAATTTCTGAGATGTAGATTTTTTCTAACTTCTCTGCATTGTAATTCATCTTGACCGGAATGAAATGAGCCGACTTAGTTAACCTATCTACAATCACCCAAATGTAGTCATACTTACCCATTGTCTTTGGAAGACCAACCACAAAGTCCATTGCGATTCTCTCCCACTTCCATTCCGGAATGGGCATTCTCTGAAGCGTTCATCCGGGCCTTTGGTGTTCATACTTTACTTGTTGACAGTTTGGACATTTGGCAATAAAGTCAACATTATCGCGCTTCATTCTACTCCACCAAAAGTGTTGCTTTAGATCGCGATACATCTTGGTTGCACCCGGATGTATAGAATACCTTGTACTATGAGCCTCTGTCAGAATAGTGTTGATCAAATTATCGACGCGGGGTACACATACCCTTCCCTTAATCCTCAAGACACCTTCCTCATCGAGTGTTGCTTCTTTAGCCTCTCCTTGCAACACTTTATCTCGAATCCGGATCAATTTCTCATCACCAAACTGCTTCCCCTTAATCTTGTCAAGGAAGGAGGATCTTGCCTCCACACAAGCTAACAATCCTCCCTTCTCATTTACTTCTAACCTCATGAGGTCATTAGACAAAATCTGCACTTCTCTAGCCAATGGGCGTCTAGAAGGTTGCAAATGAGCTAGACTTCCCATGCTTTCCGCCTTTCTACTCAAGGCATCTGCCACAACATTCGCCTTCCCCGGATGATACAAAAAGTGATGTCGTAGTCCTTCAGTAGTTCCATCCATCTCCTCTGTCTCAGTTCAAATCTTTCTGAGTAAAGACATACTGTAGGCTATGATGATCCGTATAGACCTCACACTTAACCCCATATAAATATGTGCCTCCATTGCTTCAATGCAAATACTACCGCGGCCAATTCCAAGTCATGAGTTGGGTAGTTACGTTCATGCACTTTTAATTGTCTTGAAGCATAAGCAATCACGTTCTTCTCTTGCATTAGCACTGCACCCAAACCGAATAGGATGCATCACAATAAACAATGAAGTTCTTACCCTCTACCGGCAAGGTGAGGATAGGTGCGGTAGTCAACAGGGTCTTGAGTTTCTGAAAGCTTCCTCACACTCATCCGACCATACAAATGGAACATTTTGCTTAGTCAAGTTCGTCAATTGGGAAGCAATAGAAGAGAATCCCTTGACAAATCGGCGGTAGTAACTAGCTAACCCCACAAAACTCCTTATTTCTGACACATTAGTGGGTCTTACCCAATCCTTCACTATCTCAATCTTAGAAGGATCCACCATCACTCCATCCCTAGAAACCACGTGCCCCAAGAAGGACACTGCATCTAGCCAAAACTCACACTTAGAGAATTTGGCATAAAGCTTTTTATCCCTCAACATTTCCAATACAATTCTCAAATGCTCCTCATGTTCCTCCCTACTTTTAGAATATACCAGTATATCATCTATAAATACGATCACAAAGAGATCCAAATACGGCTTAAATATCCCATTCATCAAGCTCATGAACGCAGCAGGGGCATTCGTAAGACCAAAGGACATCACCACAAATTCATAATGTCCATACCTAGTTCGAAAAGCAGTCTTTGGTACATCCGTTGCCCGTATTTTCAATTGATGATAACCGGATCTCAAGTCAATCTTAGAGAAGACACAAGCACCTTGTAACTGATCGAACAAGTCATCAATGCGAGGAAGAGGATACTTGTTCTTAATAGTTACCTTGTTCAACTGCCGGTAGTCTATGCACATCAAAAAACTCCCATCCTTCTTCTTCACAAACAAAACCGGAGCACCCCAAGGAGATGCACTTGGTCTAATGAAGCCTTTGCTCAACAACTCTTGAAGTTGTGCCTTTAACTCTCTTAACTCCGCGGGAGCCATTCTATAAGGGGGTATAGAAATGGGGCGAGTGCCCGATTCCAAATCAATGCAAAAATCAATATCCCTATCCGGTGGCATGCCAGGAAGATCTGCAGGGAACACATCCAAAAACTCACGGACTACCGAAACTAACTCAATCGAGGGTACTTGGGTAGTGTCATCCTTGAGATGTGCCAAGAAAGCTAAACACCCTTTACTCACCATTTTCTTAGCACGAAGAAAGGAAATGATGCGCACCGGATTGGAAGTGTAGTCACCCTCCCACACTAACGGATCTGTCCCAGGTTTGGCTAACGTCACCGTTTTAGCATTACAATCCAAGATCGCAAAATTCGGAGAAAGCCAAGTCATACCCAGAATTACATCGAAGTCACCCATTTCTAAAATAACCAAGTCTACATAAGTGTTGCTCCCCACAAAATTCACCAAACAAGACCTATATACCTTTTCAACTACCACAGACTCACCCACCGGAGTAGAAACACGAATAGGCATGTCAAGTAATTCACAATGCAAATTTAGACCATTAGCAAATGATGAAGATACATATCAAAACGTGGAGCCAGGGTCAAATAATACAGATGCCATGCAATCACAAACCAAAAGATTACCTGTGATAACAGCATCAGACGCCTCCGCTTCAGATCTCCCAGGGAAAGCGTAACAATGGGCCCTATCACCAGTCTGTCCGTTGCCCTTACCATGTGTGTCTTAGTGGCTCCCATTTGCCCATCACCTCTGCCGTTTGTGGTGACCACCATTACCTCGACCACCACGCCCTCCAGAATAACGGCCTCTACCATGACCACCTCTACCTCTAGCTAGTGGGGCTCTATAACTCTGGTTTGGACAATACCTCTTAATGTGTCCAATTCTCCCACTTCACATCATACATTCTCTGGGTTCACGCATCGGCCTCTCAGAGAAGTGTTGACCGGTTCTGAGGTGGACCCCCAACTACAGTCTGTAGTGAAGACTGAATTGGTCGAACTGAGTGACCTCCGGAGCTCTGTCCTCTAGAGTAAGAACCATTAAACTCACCTCCCCTTAGAAACCTTTTTGATGTCGATGTCGTGGTGAAGTCATCTGGTTTCACTCCTTCCACCTCTATCACAAAGTCTACCACCTCTTGGAAGGATGTTGCCGTTGCCGCTATCTGTAAGGCTGAAATTCGCAATTCTGACCTCAACCCCTTCACAAAACGGCGGATCCGTTCTTGTGTACTGAAACATAGTTGGGTGGCATACCTTGATAAAGCACGAAACTTAGCGTCATATGCGTTAACCGTCATCCTACCTTGCTCGAGACTCAAGAACTCATCCCTTTTTCTATCTCTCAAAGTCCTTGGGATATACTTCTCCATAAAAAGGGTAGAGAATGATTCCCAAGTCATGGGTGTGGCCTCTGTCGGTTGACACTCGACATGTGATCGCCACCACATTTTGGCGTTCCCTTGAAACTGATAGCTTACGAACTCAACGCCAAACCGTTCTACTATCCCCATCTGTGTAGTAGCTCAATGACAATCAACCAGAAAATCATAGGCATCCTCTGATTCTGCACCCTTAAAGACTGGAGGTTTCAATTTCAAGAACTTACTGAAAAGTTCATGTTGATCATTTGTCATTATAGGGCCAGTAGTCAGACATGGAAATGTGCCTATCTCCAATGAGGCATCCATGCGGGGAGCCATAGTAGCCGCATGTCGTACCTCTGAAACCGGAGGTGTTGGTGCAGAAACCACTGGGGGTGCCTGACCGTGATCAGATAACCCCCTAAGGTAAGCCAGACTTGATTAATCATTTCTGGGGTAGGTTGGGGTGGCAGTCATTTTGCGTACTTGCTCATTCTCTCCTCCCTCCCTCACCCTCTCTTATCACCTCCTCAGTTGGGTGGAGGAGTCACCGCCCTATCAACAGATGGACTAGGTGCTCGTCCTCTTCCTCTAGAGGACGTCCTCCCACGGCCTCTACCACGGCCTCTTCCCACTGTTCTTCCTCGAGCCACAGCCCCAGTGGCTGGCTCAGATGTTTCTTGTCTTGCCGTTGTTGCTGCTGGTGCGGTCGTTGCTCTAGTTCTAACCATCTGCGAAATAGAATGAAGATGGTCAGATACCAATTTGTATCACCTAGATATCAATTGGACTCAAGTAGTAGCAAGAAAGAAGAATGAATGAATGGAATTTTCCTAAAGTCTTGTAGCCTCTCAAAGAAAAGTAAAGGCGTCCCCCTACCGTTCCTTAAGACTCTACTAGACCTGTTCTTGTGTATGAGACCAACAAACCTAATGCTCTGATACCAAGTTTGTCACGACCCAAAACGAGCCCGAGCCGCGACTGGCACCCCCATTTACCCTCCTATGTGAGCGAACCAACCAATCTAACCCTTAACATTTTAATACAATATCAACAAAAAGAAATGCGGAAGACTTAAACTCATTAATAAAACATTCAAAACTATTATTATTATCCCCAAAATCTGGAAGTCATCATCACAAGAACATCTATCTCAAATTGCTAAACTAAAACTGTCTAAGAAGCTAAAACAACTACTAGCTAGTCCATGCCGGAAGTTCAAGGCATCAAGACTTGAAGAAGAAGACCCAGTCCAATCTAGACGCATTAGCTCACCCTGAATTTCCGAAGGTAGTGAAGACTGGCTAGATCTACTGTTGAGTTGAAGTTGACGGAACGTTTGCTGCATTACACAAATAACAAAGAAGAAAACGTAAAAGTAGGGGGTCAGTACAACCACAAGTACTGAGTAGATATCATCGGCCAACTCAAAATAGGGAACAGTATATATCAATAATAATGTAAATCAACTACAATACTCAACATGTAGCAACAACAATATTAATTCATCAATAAATACAACCGAGTTCACACATGAGGACTCAAGCCTCAATACCATACTCATTTGGGAATTACGTTCATTTAGATTGAGTATGTTCATTATCTTTCAAGATTCATTATCTTTCTTCCTCTTGTGTCGGTACGTGACACTCCGCTCCTCTATTTCTATCCTGGTGCCGGAACGTGGCACTCCGATCCTCATATACTATCCTGGTACCGGAACGTGGCACCCGATCCATATACTATCCTGGTGTCGGAACGTGACCTCCGATCCTCATTCTATCCTGGTACCGGAACGTGGCACCCGATCCATAATTCTATCCTGCTGTCGGAACGTGACACTCCGATCCTCATATTCATTCTATCCTGGTACCGGAACGTGGCACCCGATCCATAATTCTATCCTGGTGTCGGAACGTGACACTCCGATCCTCATTCTATCCTGTTACCGGAACGTGGCACCCGATCCCCTAATTCATCAAGCCTTCTTTGTATACTAAGGCATCATCAATCTCATTATGTAATATATCAAGCCTTCTTCCATACTAAGGCATCATCATCTCATTAACAAGTGAATTAGGGTTCTTTCAAGATTTTGGATTCAATAATTATCATGCTTGTTCTTTCACAATTTCATAATCACAATCATGCAAGCATACAAGTAAGCATATAGAAGGTTTACAATACTACCAACACATATCATTCGCTATTAACAGTTTACTATAAGATAGCATAAACCATAACCTACCTCCACCGAAGAATTGATTCAAACAAGCAAATTCCTCAAGCTTTGATATTCCTCTTCGTTTCTCCTCTCACGTTCAATCTCTCTTTTTCCTTGTTCTTTCTGTTTGTTTTATTCAAACCCTCCTTCTCTTACCCTAATTAACATATAATTAAGTGTAAAAGAGGACAATAAAACCCACTAATTAACTTAAGGTTACCTCTTTTACGCCCCAAGTAATTAGACTTATTAATATTAACCCTCTAACTTTATAATTAAGGAATGAATAGTCCAATGCGTCCCTTAAAACGTGTAAAGAAATCCTATTCTTCCTGGGATTTGCGCAACTTGTGACGGGCCATCGTGCCTGCAACGGTCCGTCACGATGGTCGTCGCAGCCTCCCAAATTCCAGGTGAACTGCGACGGCCCGTCACACCAGTGACGGTCCGTCCTGCACCTCCGTCCTGACGGTCAGAAACTCGTTTCTTGTACCAAATTCTCAAAAGTTGAAGTGTTTTGCAACGGGAACTCACGACGATTCGTCGTGGATGTGACGGCACGTCCTGCAGGTCCGTCACAATTTATAGAGAGTCGATTTTCCGTATCCAATTTCAGAATTCTAAGTATGCTGAAACGATGCACCCTCGACGGGCCGTCGTGCCTGTGACGGTCCGTCGCAGTGCCCGTGGTCTTGGCCAGTTTTTCCAGAATTAAAATCTGCTGCTCAAAACGACTAAACAGGTCGTTACAGAACCTATTTTGAAAATTCATTAGAAGTGACTCTTTGAATGGAAAAGAGTTGAAGGATGGAAACCATACTTCAAATTAAAGAAATACCATAGTTTTTTATGGAGAAACGACCACAAACATCCCTCCTAGCACTTCTTGACTTGTAGCTTCCATGGAGACTTGAGAGAGAATTCAAAGAGAGAGGGTTTTGGTATTTTTGAAGAAGGGTCTAAAATTAGGTTTAAGGGTTTATAACACTTTAGTATATGTAAATAAACCTAAAATAAAAGTACAAGGAACTTGAAATACATGGGGAGAATTTACTGAAAACCCGAGGCAAGGCCGCCACTAAACGACTTTTGCAGGCAGACCCCACGACCCTAAAACGACTGACCATTTGTCAACCAACGCCCGGTTGATGGGGTGTTTTTGGATGGGACCGAAGCTCCCAAGTTTGAAGGTTTACATTCCCCAATAAACTTACCAAGTCTACGAGCCTTTTCCTTGTCGTCTGGCCGTCAATTGGCTCGTCAATGAGAACTTCTTTTTGCCAGTTTGGTCCAAGTCTTGGGCTCTTTATCTAGAGCCCATAGTCGGTCCTATGAGGGGTCGTGCAAGGATGTTAAACCCCTAAACTATATATTCTAGGTCTTAGGAATATCTCATGAAAGATTCAAGAAAAAAAAACACATAAAACTCACTCAAACACATCAAGACATACAAGTGCTTTCTAAGGCACACCTTCCGAACGTCATGGACGTTCTTGGATGTTTGACCTCCAAACTTAACAAAACTTTACACACAGACTAAGAAAACTAAATTAACTCATTTTAATTTCAAATTAACTCAGGAAACACTCATTAGTCTCTAGTTAACCTTATTTCATGTTGGGGCGTTACAATTTGGGAATGTTTTGGGCAGTCATGTTTGGCTGTTGAGAAAGGCCCTTCATCAAGGGAACTGGGTTGGTCCTTGGGGACTTTCACCTGGACATTGAAACCCAAATATGTTTGGATATATTTTTAGGACATCTCACATGAATTTTATCTTAAAACAACACATAAAATTGCCAGGACTAGAATGTAGACCCCAGACGAGACCGATGTCATTAACCTCTCAGAGGTCGCAGACAAGCCAACATATGTCATACTTACTTCATCTAGGTTAATTTTAGCGGAAAATTTGAACTTTTTGTTTTCTTATTTCATGCGTAACATATTTAACTGAACATCACAGGCATTCACAAATCAACCATCTAATATAAAGATAATGAAATGAAACAAGCAGTTTTTAATTGAATTAAATGTATCCCTGCAGAATCGACACAAATACAATGTCTAAAATGAAATGGGAAATAAAACACTAGTTGAACATTCTCCACTAGCTAAAGCGTACATCTAAGCTAGATACTAACGATATACATCCTCGAAAATATACGGACCTACCAAGTACGGATGTAAGATCCACATACGAATTGTTTCAACTTCATACCGTAAGATCTAACATCCACCTGTGCCTACACCTAAAAGTAGATGTTTTATTGGATTAGTAAACACTTGTTCTATGTATGGGTAGATGCAAGCACACACCAAGGGCATGCATGAGAAAGAATAGCATAAAGCCCTTACCCATGGCCATGAACATACCAATCATAACATAATTAAAGATATATAATACTTTAAAATAAAAATATTTAAGGCAGATTACAACCAATCCATTCACTCCAAATAAACTATTTAGGTCAGATTACAACCAATTCATTCTCTCCACTTGAATCTGTAGGTAAATCATCCGAATTAATACCATAAAGCCCTTACACATGGCCATGAACATCAAGGCAATGCATAAATCACAAAACACAATGAACCTAGGTAAATTCAATATAGATTTATCTATCTAAGACAACCTATACATAAATTGAATACTATTCATACATCATTCAATATCCCATAAAAAACTACAGTAGAACGGATATCCATTAAGACAACACCCAGTAACCCATAAAGTAGTCAAAAACTATGGTTTATCAATTACATGTGTTCATAGGTTAATTTAGTTAAAAATTTTAATTAAAAAAATACAATCAATATATATTGATCTAAAACTTTTAATGCAAGAACCTGTGGATAGAGCATAAAATTGGAAAGGTTCATCTTTTAAAACTTTAAAAATCTTCTTTGAATTCGGGCTCCTTGATGAATAGAGTTTCAATGATAAACTCAATGATATTTATTCTCCAATTTTATGAAGAATCACCACTCAAATCTCCTATTGAAGCTCTTCATTATGTTTTGGCTCCAATGGAGTTCTAGAGAATTTCAATGATATTTTGGGTTTTTAATTTTAAAAATAAATTCTCCTAAGTGTTAAAGGAATATAAACATGTTTAAAATAGACAAAAGATACTTTAGGAACCTCCCAAAGTCTTATTTTAAAGTGGGTTAAATATACAACTTCACTCTTAGAGTAAACAGTAAGTTCTCCAAGAAGACAGCCCTCAGAGACAGTTCAAAACGATTGGCTATTTTCAAAATAAATGACCGTCCTGTTTGTTTGTGGTTTGGGAATGAGGATAATATTTAGCTTCTCTATTTACATGCCTAAATAGCATCCAATGACACAAAACTATGGGGCATCGACTAGCCCATGAGCCTTCTATTGCCTTCGTCATTTGGGACTATTTTGGGTAGCTTTGGCTCTTGACAACAATCTTTTCTCAAGGATCGTTGGTTTGTCCTTGGGGACTTTCACCTAGACGTTTCAATATTAAATAGGTTTGTATACAATTTTAGTATGTCTAACATGAATTTCATCTAAAACAAACACGTAAAACTCTACGAAACATGCTTAGACACACAAAGTCGTTTCGATGCAAACCTTCCAAACGTCATGGTCGTTCTTGGACATTTGACCTACAAAGTTTAAACAGCTTGACACACTGCCTATATACACTATCATAACTCATTTAAGGACCTTAGAAGCTCATGAATCACACATAAAAACATATGAAAAAATAGTCATTGAACGTCTTAGTCTTCCTTTGACATTTAACTTCAAATTTACATAATACTTTAGGCACTACCTCACTAAAAATATAGACCAATTTAGGACAATCAAACATCATAAAAACCATGTTAGTGTCTATTTCACCTATGTCATTTTCGGATCTTGCAGCAATGTCCTTCGTGGTCTTGCCTTTGTTTGAGAAATAAAGGAGGCTTCATTGGAGGAGCTACTGCCTCCACTCTTCACAATCACCACCACAACCTATCAAGATCTTCACGATCCGTGAGGTGGGGCGTTAAGTGAAACGGGGTCTCAATGTGAAGTTAAGATGGACATCCTTTTCGGAAGTTCAACTTAATGAGGTGTAGTTTGGACATTTTGGGGGTCCAATATACATTGACTTTAGGTCAATTTTCATACATCTACCGCTCAAAATCAAAAACCCAAATTGAATCCCAAAATTTCTCTCACTTCTCTCTACTTTCTCTCTCTCCATTAATCCTCCATTGAAGAATAAGAAGCTTGGGGAATAAGACAAAGTCTTCAAGGTTTTCACTCAATTTTTTGGAATAAAGCCTCAACAAGGTATGAGTTCACCACTCTTGGGATTCCTTTACCCAAGACGTTCTCTCAAAGATGAATTTCAATAAATCCAATTCTTAGAGTTTTTCTTTACAAATAGTTTTTCTTTTTAAATTTAAATTGATAACTGGTTATGTTGAATTATGATCGCCTATGACGAATCTAGTATAGATTATTGTGTATTTGATGTTAGTTTAGGGAATGGTGAATAGATCATGTTCATTCCCCAATTTCCCCATGTCTTCACTATTACTTTAAATTAAACGGGAATTATGAAATTGTTGATCATTGTCGTCGGCTGCCTAGGAACTTGTTTTGTGGGGATTAGACCTTGTTCTTGAAAAATTCATGATTAACATTTTTTTCCATTAACCCTAAGTTCTGATCTTGAATTAAATTGTACATTATGGTTGAAATTGGTTTGGTTAGTGTGTGTATTAGTACCCTATGATTTTATTATGATAATCATTTATAGATGGTGATAAATTGTAATCCAATTATTCTAGTTCTTGTGTAATTGACCTAGATTGTGAAACAGATTATGAATTTGATCTAAGTCTCTAATTCTAGACTATGAACTAGTGAAGAATTGTTTTTTAATGATTCAATTTGACTTTTTAGCATGTTGTTATATGATGACATTACACCTATTGTTGAGTTTATTTTGAGGGTTGATGGTAAGACCTTGAGGTCGGATTATGAAGTAGACATGGTAAGTCTTGTGATCCCCATTCTTTACTTCAATTATAGTTATTTGTGATCTAATGATGATGTTTCATTGAAGTATACCTTATATGAGAATTAATAGGGTTGGTATGATGTTGAATTGAAATGTCTTGACTATGGTTTTGTGAGGTGTTGGCTAAGATTTAAATGTTATATGGATGGTGATAATTACCAATGTGCCTTAACTTAATTGATTATGTAAATGTTTTAACCTCAATTATAGAAATTATAATGACATGACAATACTCATGCAATTCTTATTAAGCTATGATAATGATTATATAAGCAATAGATCTTATGAACTTCATTAAGCTTTGATAGTTAATAAAGATATAAATGAAATTTCAAAAGGAACTCTAGCTTAGCACCCAGTGAACTAGAGTGAGGGGTTTTCCTTCCAACATAGGGAAGGTAGGATCACTAAATGTAATCTTGAGATTGTAGACAATAATTCATATATCATAAACGGGTCTAATTATATATCCTCAAACTTGAACTATGTTAACCTCATAGGAATACTAGCTAGTGGATTAACATAGTTGTTATGTTCATTTTTTGGTACTACCTTGCCAACTAGTTTGCCTTCTTCAGTGTAGGGTTCCATGAGACCATATTCCACATTACTTGATGTGGTCTATGTCGTTTAGGGAAACATATTCCCAAAAGGGAAAATGAAGTAATGAATGTACTATAACTAGGATGAGTTAAAGGGCTTATATTTGTCTAGTAGGTGTATGGGATTCTACCGATACATTGCACTAATTAGCCTTAAAGGGTTTCTTAGGAGGTTGTTCGTTTGTATGTATATTCTGATAAATGTAAGTGATGATAATGTGATGACCTTAAATGTAAAGGACACTATGTCATATTGGTTACTATTATGAATATGTATTTGGTGTCGATTTCTAAAAGCCTGATATTATATACTTTAATAATATGTTATGTGGAGTTTGGACATTTTTTATGGTTCTTGATAGGTTTAAATGATTATGTAAGATAATGGGGCTTTTCTTGGTAATTGGACAAGTGGACTTAATGAGGTTCATGAGTAATGATCTTTCTTTTGTATAATGTGATGGAATCTTATTCATGCGTGTGTTCTTGAAAAAGGATGATGAATTCTTCCAATTGAGCATCCTTCTTCTTCTGAGGGAAGAACCTATCAACAAAAACCTTATTGAAATTCTCCCATATCCGCAGCCCACCACTTAAGGTCCTATTGTCTCTCAATTGGACATACCAAGTTTGGGCCACATCTTTGAGTTTGTAAGTGGATAACTAATCCTTATTACTTGTTTCCAACCCCATATTATATAGGATCATGTAGGTTTCATCAATGAACTCTTGGGGATCTTTCTCAACTATGGAATCATAAATTGTAGGGGGGTTCATCCTTGTGAAATACCTCATTCAGGAGGCCATGGTGTAAACATGTTGCTTTCCTCGAGGTACAACCTCCCAGTTAGCTTGGGCCATTATTGATTGTCCTTGAGTAGTGATGACTTGTGCTTGTCTAGTATTGGCTTGGGCCATTAGGATAAAGTCTACCGTTATGTACCCAATAGTTAAAACAAGAGGATTCATCGGAGCTTGATCATCATCACCAACTTGTTCAAGAGGAAGGATTTGATTGCCTCACGGAGGAACTCCCCCACTAGCAAATACTTTATCAACTATTCGAGCGGCTGTTCTTCGAGTATTCAATGCCTTTTATCACAATAGAAGATTAGAATCTAAGGGCACGTAAAGTCAGAACTCAAGAGAAAAAGATATTGGATTTCCAAGAAAAAGAGAGTTTCTGGTCACATCCGGGGAGCACCCGCTAGACGTAATCGGCGTCGGCGTCCTCGAAGATAACAAAAAATAGCCTTTAAGTGTACTTCTTTACATTCATAGGTTAAAAATAAAGATATATCTTGAGGTTTAAATATTCCTCTCACATACACATAATATGTTTATATCGAGTATACATAGAACCTCCGTATAAGAAGATTACATAGTTTCTGCTTGTATTGTACACATATATATATAATAGGATATTTAATATAGTCATAAAAATATATCTCATCTCATAACCATTTAAACAAGAGTATATCAATTGGGAATATCATATACATCAATGTAATAAAGCCACATATAGTCTATACAATCTTTAGTACTCAAATGAAAAGGAAATAACTAGATGTCTTATAACTACAACAACATCAATAGGCACACAGTGGCATTGCCCTCAAAAAGTGAGGACGTACCCAACTTGATGACTGATAATTCCAATTCTTCCTTCAAAGTCATCTTAAAATCCCTTTGATGACAAGAAAAAATGTTGGGGAAAAGATAGAAAATGGGGTTAGTAAATCACATGTACTATGTATGAGACTATATGCACCGACAACATAGATATCATGTTGAAAAGTGACATTTCATCAAAGCTTTCTAATTTATAGTTGAAAATTATTATGCACGTTCGAGAACGAATACAAGTCATTAATTAAAAACCATGTTCAACCATAATATGTCTAGAAAAGTCAATAATGCATACCAACATACTTGAACAAATAATCAAGACAACTATATCATCAAGTAATAACCTCTGCAAGCTTGAATAAAAGTTCATTAAAACATAACCAAAGCAAGACAATTGCTCATGAACCCTTATTAAGTCAAGTAGTGCAATGACTACGCAAAACCAAATAATTTTCTTGAGTTAATTTTATGATAAATTGAGTTATAATGATGTTCTTAGGCAGTGTGTGATGTTTTGTTAATTTTGGAAGTCAAATGCCCAAGAACGTCAATGACGTTCAGAATTGTGTCTTAGAATGTTTTCATGTATCTTGATGTGTTCCACGAGGGTCCCTATAAGAGGATCCCATCGACAGGAATGAAGTTACCAAGCAATGACCAAACGAAGGCCACAAGGGATAGACCGTTGGCCAAACAACGGCCTGTCATTCTTGGGCATCGATTCTCCATGCAAGGTAGGCTAACTTTTTAAGGGTTGAGAAAATTTCACATTGACGTACCCCTAACAACAGGGATTCTATTGGATCTGTTTGTGTTGCCTGCAGAAGCTGTTAAAAGGCTGCCTTGGGTTAGGGAGTTTGGTGAATTCACGCCAAGTCTTTTAAGGACCTTGCTAGTTTGTTTTAGGATTTATTAGGTATAGTAAAGTTTTTCAAACCCTAAGACCTAATTTTAGACTCCATTTCCTAAAACATAAAACCCCTCTCCCTTAAAAGACTCTCTCAAGTCACCATGGAAGCTAGAATTCAAGAAGTGACAGAACGGGCTGCTGGTGGTCAAGTTCATCATCAAAACTCTTTGGGGTTTCATCTATTAGAGGTATGGTAGTCATTCTTGAAATCTTTTCCATTCAAGGAGCCCATTTCAAAGTGATTTAAAAAAAAAATTCCAACACTAACTTTTTCTATCTTTGACTCTAAGTATGCATCTTGCATAAAAATGTTTCTAATAATTGAAATATGATGTTGCTAATATTAGTTTGTGATTTTAATCCTAAAACTTAAATGAAATAATGTTAGAGATTTTTATAAAATTTTGGCTTAAGAAATAGGTTGAATAAGCATAATATTGTAGTCTTTGAGCTTGGTTTGATTTTATTCATATCGTTGTTTCGCTACATCCTTAAAGGATATATTATGATGAATTGTTAAAGGAATTATTATTGGTGATGAAAGATTGTATTAATGTGTAGGTTGTTTATTTTGTTTACCTTAATTATGAAATTCTCTTGAGTGGTATGGTTCACCCTTGGCGGCAATGTTTACTTGTTATTTATGTGAATGTGAAGCTATTTATGAATTGTGAATGAGGACTTGAAGGAATGTTATGCGAAGTAAGATGATAATGATGTTATTCTTTATAAATGTGCTTTATAAAGCTAATTTTTTGAAGTAACTGGAGTGTATGCATAAATAAATTACATGATTATATGAGGTATGTACAAGTGCGTGATGTGATGAATAATGGTATATCATGAATATAATGATATGCAAATGAAATTATTGATGTGAAACGTGTGGTCACATTTAAACAAACACCTTTAGTAAATGAATAAATGAAGTCAAGGTAAGTGATTGAAAAGGGGAGTTTTGGGGTGAACACTCATTGTTAGTTGAGATGAAGTATTTAGTACCAACCTCAATACCTCGTAAGAGATTTCTATTGTTGTTTGGAGGATGGATAACCATTGTTAGTTGAGATAGTGTGTACAAAATTTATCCTTTACCATTAGTAATGAATGTTTAGAATATGTGGGCAGCTATGGTTAGAACCGACAGGATATGAAGAATGGGTGGCTACAGTTCGTTAGTTGAGAAGTTTTATTGCAATGTACCTCTTGAGAAGAGTACTCCTTGCAAGAAGAGAATGAGTTACTTAGTAGAAATCTCCTTATCCCTTAAATATTAACCCACATAGGTGTAGCTATTGGGAAAGCCATGTAAAAGCTAAGAGAAAAAACATCCTCTAGGCATGTGGGGGGATCATTCTCTGATAAGGGAAGTATCGGGATTCAATGTTTAGATCTCATGGTCTATGTCAGTTACACTACCCCACACAAAATTAATGTATGTACTAAGTCTTCTATAAGAGTGTACTACTTAGGGTAGGTAGTGGAAAGAGAAGCTATCTATCCATTGGACTAGGTAGGCATTTCGAAAGGGGAGTCTTGGTGAGTCTTATGTGAATTGAATGAGCTTAGACTTCTAAAAGAGTGTACTTCTTAAGATAGGTGGTCGAATGGGACGCCATCGATTCATTGAACTAAGTAGGCATTCCAAAAGGGAATTGTTGCCATGTCTTATGTCTTTTTGTTTGTCATTCTAATGTATTGTAATTGAGTGGTGACTTGTTCTCCCGAGTGGAGTAAGCCTAAGATGTGTAGTCTTGGGGATCACCTAGGTATGTATTGAAGGAGGTGTATGGGTGTTTCCTTCATGTCTTACTTTTGTGAGTGTTAGGATAAACTGGGTTGTACAAACTTCAAGGGTAATATGTTCACTTACTCTTGGAAATACCTTCGGAGTTCATTGTTTTGAGAATGAGTAACTTTACTGTAAATTAAAAAAAATAATATTACTGGAACATTAGGAAGTTTACTTTAATATGCTCCCCTTTCCTAAAAATTTGGGAATCCTTTTCTAAGTGTTAAATGATGTTTCTTATGTTCTTTTTATTTTATATTCACGAAGGTTCTCCTTATTTTGCATGAAATCTTATTTTACTAAAATGTCCTTTTTGCATGTTCTTGCATATGCAATACATAGTACATTGTCTTTTACTAACCCCACACTGTTGTACAGTTAATAAGTATAGGTTGGAGGCAATTTTGAAGACTATGAGACAAGATTGGGAAAGATTCTTTCAAGACTAAGTATGTCCTCATACATTCAGGGCATAGTCATATTTCTTTGTTTCTATTCCAAAGATTTATTATGTATTTTACATTTAATGTAAAGGGGTCGTGTCCCTAAAATATTTATATCGTGTCTTCAAATTGTCTTGTGTAGACGAGATCAATCCTTAGCTTTTATGAAAGATGTTTTATTTACTAATCCATTTGTGAAACCTGTTAATTCCACACTACCTTTCATGTATTATGTAATGAATGATAGCTAAGGCTTGTACAAGACCTCCGAAAGGTCATGTATGCAATTGCTCCGACCCATGGGTTCTCCCTAACTTCTAGGGGTACTTTCGGGTTGTTACTTAGGCATATTGGTATGTTATCGCCATCCTTATACCATTTAAATCATAGACAACATCTCACAAACTATAGTCAAGACATTTCAATTCGACATCAATGCAACCCTATCAATCTTAACATAAGGTATACTTCAATACAACATCATGACTTTATCACAAGTAACCATAATTGAAGTAAATAGTTGAGATCATGAGACTTACCCCAATATTCTTCACAAAATTATCTGGTCCCTCTATTCGGAGGACCGAATCCTTCCGTCCAGAACATATATATTCTCTTACAGTATATATTGATTTTTTAACAACGTTCTATTTAAAATCGAAATGTTAGCTGGAATGTGCATCAAGGTATTACAATCGACCATTTTATATTAAACCCAACAATGGTTGTAATACCGTCACATTATATTAAAAAAACATAATACTCAAGTCAATTGAGTCACTACACAACAATCCATCGTTATTTCATAGCTTAAGATAATAGACCTAGGAAAAGTTCACGATCTACATCACAACGTAGGTCAATTACTCAAGAACAAGAACAATAGGGTTAAAATACATCAAAAAATATTCATAATTTGACATAATAGCAACATAGCATAGTAATTCACACATTAACCAAGTCAATTATACCAATACTACTCAATTCAATTCAAGACCACAACCTAGGAATAAAGGGAAAATGTCATCTTCTACAAACTATACAATGCATAAAAAAGTAACATAATTGAGTTATAATACATGTTAATCTACTAATAATAACAAAAATAAATCATTAACAAAGAAATTCAAAAGATCAATTTCGTATTGAAAGAAAATCCACATGAATTTCTTATTTTTGATATCATCTTGAAGGAACCCTTTCGGAAATCCATACCTTGTTGATTGATTAGCTTTAATTGAGAAACTTGAACCTTTATAAGACCACAACCCTCCATAGCTTGTCCTTCTATGGTGTTCTTCTACTTGTGAGAGACAAGAAGGGAGACGAAAGAACAATTGGGTTTTGAAAATTATGAGGGCTTAGGTTTGTTTAATTGGATTAGGGTCCTTATATATATCATTAACTAAGTTTATTATACCTACCTTAACATATTAGTAATTAAATAAAAAACAAATAATTAATTTGTCAAACATAAAAATGTGCAGAAAATCAGTAAGCTAACAGACGAAGAATCGACAGACGCCTGTCAGTGAAACGACGACCAAGGGACCAAATGTTCTTTGGTAAATAATTTTAGTCAAAGACTGTCCAAAACAGGCCCTTCCTTGAATTTTTCATAGTTACCATCGATGGTGACCATCAATGCCCGTCTTTTGGACCACAAGTCGTTGTCTGCAGCTTACAATACCTTTTTGCACCTTTTTCCAAATTGCATGGGTTTGACTAAGGGCCCTTGGTTAGTCCTTGGGGATTATTACCCAGAATTTTAAACAATAAATTAACTCTAATACGTGTTAGATACCTTACCACCAAATTTCATCATTTTCCAACTCGTATAACATAGTAAAATTTTCTAAGGCACACTACCACCTCATTTAATTAGTGACATTTTAATTCAAAAAACATCCTAAATTACCTATATAAATTAAAATATACCTTAAAACATTGACACAACCTTTAAACACTCATGTTCGGATGTAGAACATGTGTTAGACTTTAGGAGTGCTACATTATTTCCTCCTTGGGAACATTCTTCCCCGAATGATACTAAAATCTTTTGCAAGGAATAGAATCAAGACTAGCATCCCAACAAAAAACAATACATTATAATATGAGTTACAATATCAATAATGAAATTCAAATATAGCAATGCACAACTTCAGTTACTTCAAATAAATCTCAACATCACAATATTAGGAATCTCCTTCTCACCACCACATGATCTCAACATATGATTAAGGAGTAAATTATGCAAATTCTAAACCTATAACATGGTCAGTATAATTTCATAAAGATTCACCATATCTGTATGCACCACATAACTCAAAACTATAAGAATTTCAAATTTTCAAGTCAATGGGCATAACTTCACTATAATATCACTACAATTAGAACATTATTGCAAAACCTCAACAATAATCAAAGCAACTTAATATTTACTTATTATTTTCATTGTTAAAAAGAACAACTAACCTCTATTAGGTAAGAAATGCTGATAACAGGACATCATGTCAGCCTCGGACTCTCATGTAGCTTACTCAAGTATGTGGTTTCTCCATAACACTTTTACGGAGGCCACCTTTTTTTCCTCAACCTCCTCACATGATGATCAATGATTTCAACCATAACCACCTCAAAATAGAGGTTATCCTTCACACCAAGACCCTCAATAGGAAAAATAGACTCGGAAATAGTGATTTACTTCTTAAGCATGGAAACGTGGAAAACCGGATAGACTGAACATAGTTCATTAGAGAGTTTCAACTCATAAGAAACGTTATCGACAATCTGCAAGATTTCATAGGGACACACATAACAAGCACATAATTTCCCTTTCTTGCCAAATCTAACAACCCCTTTCACAGGAAATTTTTTTAGATACACTTTATAAGCGTCTTCAAACTCTAAATCCCTTCTCCTATGATAAGCATAAGATTTTTGCCGACTCTACACTGTTTGGAAACGATTCCTTATGATATGAACTTTATCTAAGGTCTTTTTGATCAAATTGTGACCAAAAAGCAATGACTCAATATCAAACCACCCAATGTGAGATCTACACCTCCAACCATATAAAGTTTCATAAGGAGCCATAGATATAGATGAATGAAAATTATTATTATATGAGAACTCAAACAAAGGCAAATGTTCATCCAAATTTCCTTAAAAGTTAATGATACATGCTCTAAGAAAATCTTCAAGAATTTGAATATTCTGCTCTGTTTGACCATCCATTTAAGGAATAAAAATAGTGCTTTACATTATTTTAGTACTCAAACCTTTTTTAAATGATCTCCAAAATATTTGTGTAAATTGAGCGCCTCTATCCGATATGATGGACAAATGAACACCATGAAGACTCACAATCTTGTGAATATAGATACTTGAAAAATCTTCTGCCGTATAAGTAAACTTAACTAGAATAAAGTGAGCGGATTTGGTCATTTCATCAACTACCAAACATAAAGAGTCATATTTATTTATAGTTTGAGGAAAACCAACTAAAAAATCAATGTAAACATCTTCCCACTTCAAAGAAGTAATTTGGATTTCTTGTAGTTAACCACTAAACTTTTCTTGCTCGACCTTAACTTGTTGACAATTGGGACTCTTTTAAAAAAACATTGCAATATCCCTATTTAAGTAATCCCACCAAAAAACTTCTCTAAGGTCATGGTATATCTTTGTAGAACTCCGATGAATAGAGTAATGGGCCCCATGAGCTTCCTCAAGGATCCTACTCCTGAAATCATCAACATTTGTAACATACAATGGTCCATGATACCTAAGAACACCATCACCACTTTCGGAGAATGACTCATTCATCTTTCAAAAAAAAATTCTTTCAACTCCATCAATGATTGATTAAGGTGTAGCTTAGACTACACCTCAACTTCCAAAGATAATTAGAAGTTATGATGTACCACCATACAACCATTTGGATAAACTGCAGTTCGAACCCCTACACGGTCCAACC
This sequence comes from Solanum corneliomulleri, assembly GCA_027704805.1. Classification (NCBI taxonomy): domain Eukaryota; kingdom Viridiplantae; phylum Streptophyta; class Magnoliopsida; order Solanales; family Solanaceae; genus Solanum; species Solanum corneliomulleri. The sequence continues at coordinate 41,905,442 of JAKWIY010003062.1, read as the reverse complement.
TATGAACATCTTTAACTATTTTTCACATGTATTCTTCCTCATGGGAAACACGTATGATAGACAAACAACTTAGAGCATCCACTACCACATTAACCTCGTTGTTGTTACACCTCAAAATGGACTAGGTGAAGCTAGATCTTACATAAGTGTTAAGAGTTGGTATATAATGTTTGGAAGATTTTGGAGGTGAAACGCCCAAGTCGTCATGAAATTAGCGAAGTAAAACTAGTGTATCGTAGTCCTTTTTAGTGTAGTTTTGGAGGACTGTTTGGGGGTGACTTTGAGTATATATGGTTTCTATACATAGAATGACATGTAAAAGGGTCTAAATTCCAAGAACCAAACCCCGAGGACCAGCCTAAGGTTCCCCGAGGAGGACGCAAACATAGGCTAGTGAAGTTGCCGGGCAGCCTAGATTTGGCAGTTGCTGGGCGACACGGAGCCATCACGCAAAGGAAAATTTTTTTCTCCAAGACGTGGAAACATCACTAACCATTCTGTCCCAAAATAGTTTCCTGAAGTGAGAATGAATAATGTCTCGGCGACGCGCAGTAAGTGCCCTGATTTGGTTGTGTCGTATTAAAGTTATATTTTAGTTGGATAAAATATCTCATAGTTGCACGGATCTTTTGGGTTACGTTTTAAATATGGGAACTTTAGGGCTTAATAATGGGCTGCTATTGTATATATTTGAAGATTATTTAAGCAGTGCAATAGCTAATAAGACCGTAGACTCCAAATAGAAAAACCTTACTCTCCTAGGATTCTCCAAAAACCACATTTGAAGAGGAAAAGAAACTGGAGTCTGTTTTATGACGAATTGATCAAGTTTTCAAGCCGGATTTAAGGCTCTAATATGAGGTATGTTAATATTATTAATTCATGTATTCTTCCATCCATGAAGCCCCTCTAGTTTCTCTTCAATTATGAATCAAATGAACCCCATTCAAGAGAGGGTTGTGATTGCATTGTGGGTAATGTTTGATTGTGATCCCAATATAGTGGATATCTATAAATGATGTTTATATGATGATTATATATTTTTGTATGGAGTTTTAATTATGAATTATAGTAGTTTAATTTTAAGGCGATCCTGGTGATCTTAGGTCATTAGAGGCTAGATGAAGGAATTATGTTGATTCTTCTAAAATCAATTGTAGTATATGTTAATTGATTATGATTGAATCATCTAGGTATGATTTAATCTAGAATTCATTGAATAAGATTGTTCTTGATGTTATTTAACCTTATATAATGAAATATGGCTATATTCACCTAGTAATGAAGAATGTGAGAACAAAGTTAAGGATAGAAAATCCTATAATATAGCTATGAATGATAATAGAATTATTTGATGAATAATGAACGTTAGCACGGTTGTGTTTTTTGTAGACTTAGGATGATTGAATTAAAGTTATAGATTCACTTGAGCATGGAAAGATTCTCTAGGACATCCCGCCATGAGAAAAAAGGTGGAGTAAGGGTTGACAAAAAAATGCTTAACTTAATGTTGATATGAAAAGTGACAAGGATAGTCTAGCAAGGGTCCGGAATCCAAGTTTAAAGGAGAGCCTCATCTAGTAGTTGTGATTATTATCCCATCAGGTCACACGAGGCGGGACTACTTCACATAGTAGAGTCAAGGTATCCTTATAGAGATGTTTATATTCTTCGAACTTAAACCTGCTTGAGAAGCATCTCAAAATGTTCAAACCAAAATGTGAACTTAGGCATTCCCAAAGGGTATCCCTTTTTATTCATAATGTATGAATGAACGAAGTCATTCCCAAGGGGTATCCCCTAGTGTTCATGATTAAGTGATCAAGACATATCTTAAAAATTATCTTGTATGATCTGTATATTGAGGAACATAAACCTAATTAAAGAAGTATCTCATAGTGTTCAAAAGATAATGATAGGGGCTAGGATCAAAATTAAGAAATAATAAAGAAAGGATCCAAGAGCAGTACCTTGCATGAATGGTGGTATGGGACATCATAAGTGCATTGCAAAAGGTATAACCTAGGGTCACTAATGAAGAAGATATTGAAGAAATAATTGGACTAGAAGATTCCTTTCCTATTATTGTAGACTAAAGATAAGAGAACCTAATTATATGAATTTAAGTAATAAAGAAGCTATGGAGGGTGAACTTATTAAGAATGGTTTAAAGATAAACTTAGTATATAGGGTAGTATGGGCTGATTTATGTGCATTGCATACACGTGTTTTGATAAGAGCAGAAGTAGTACTCTTTAGTATGAAGAACTTAGTTCTTAATTATGATAGTGGATTATAACCAAGAATGACCAAAGAGAGGTAGTTCGCTTTGGCAGTAGTATGGTATATTACCTTAGCCTTGCACAAGTACTCTTGGAGGTAGCTTGGTGTATTTTACTTGAGTAAGAAGGACAAGTAAGTAAGTAAGTAAGTGGTGAGTCCTCATAGCTTTGAGGACAAACCTTTATGTTTCTTAATGTCTTTCTTTATGTTTTAGATTTTATGTGGGCTGCGTCCAAATGAATATCATTCATGTTAAAGTTAGATGGTTTTTGAGACAATGTTATTACAGATGCTTCAGCGCTTTTATGAAATATCTTTCGTTTTATGACTAAAGTGTGTTTTTAAATTCCCTCTAATTAAGCATGAAGTTATTTAATGAAGTCAAGAGGCTTGTACAAGACCTCCGAGAGGTCAAGTACGTCAGGTTTCGACCCAAGGGTTGCCCTAACTTCTAGGGTGTACTTGCGGGTGTGACAGCTGGGGTGATAGAGAACACTCATGTCATATTCTTTCAACAACTCTAACGATCTCCGTTGATGGACATTAAACTTCTTTTGAGTGAATATGGTGCTTATACACATCTACATGAAGCCCATAGAGATAATGCCTTCATATTTTCAAGACAAATACCACAACTGCTAACTAAAGGTCAGTAGTTGGATAATTCTTTTCATGAACTTTGATTGCTGAAAAGCATTGACTATACATTTTGCATGTTGCATAAGAACACACCCCAACCAGGCTCGGGATGCATCAAAATATACAACAAAAAACGTAGTACCCTCCGATAGGGTCAATAATGTAGCGGAAGTAAGACTATCCTTCAACATTTGGGAGCTCTTTTCACATGCCTCTGACCACTCAAATGTCACATTCATTGGGTCAAGGTTGTCAAGGGAGAAGCAAAACCATGACAAACATTCTTTAATAACCGGCTAGGCCAAAGAAACTCCTAATATCCGTAGGATCCAATGGTCTAGGATAATATTTCACCGCTTCGGTCTTCTTTGTATAAACCTGTGTAACTTCACTACAGATGACATGACAAAGAAATACTACCTACCTCAGCCAAAACCCACATTTTCTATACTTGGCAAATAAATAGTGTTCCTTAAGCACTTGCAAGACCACTCTCAAATGGTGTATGTGTTAACCCTCATTCATTGAATATACAAAGATGTTGTCAATGAAGACAATGACAAATGAATCGACGTAACTTCGAAACACCCTATTCATTAGGTCCATAAACGCCGCCGGAGCATTAGTGAGACCAAAAAACTCATACTGACCATATCTTTTTCGAAATGCTTTCTTTGGAATATCTTCAGCTGTCCCCCTAGGTTGGTGATATCGCAATCTCCAGTCAATCTTGGAGAAGTAACTCGCACCTTGGAGTTGATCAAATAATTCATTAATACGAGGGGAGGATACATGTTTTTCAGTTGACCTTGTTGGTTGATCGTAATCGGTACAGATTCTAAGGGACCCGTCCTTCTTTTTCACAAACAATACCGGAGCACCCCTGGAGAAATAATAGGCTGAATAAAGCCCTTGTCTAGTAAATCATGGAATTGCGCCTTCAACTCTTTCAATTAGTCTGGAACCATTCGATAAGGAATTAAAATAGGATTTGTCTCCGGTAGAAAGTTGATACCAAAATAAATTTCGGGTTCGGGAGGATTTACGGGAAGATCATTAGGAAAGACCTTTGGAAATTCCCTTACTACAGGGACTGACACAATGGGAGGAATTTCAGAGTTTAAATCATGTACTCTTACTATATGTTATAAACACCCTTTAGAGATCATCCTAAAAGTATTCAAAATAGAAATGATACGACCTGTAGGAATAGACTTTCCCCCCTTCCACTCTAAAAAACTACTCATTTTTAAAGTTAAACTTCACCAACCTCGTTCAATAATCTATTGAAGCAAAACAAGAATGAACCAATGCATACCCAAAATGACATCAAGATAAAACATGACAAGTTCTTCTAATTCAACATGAGTTACTCTATTGGGGAAAATTAAATGACAATTTCAATACACTCTCTTTGCAACCACCGACTATCCCACTGGAGTAGACACCATAAAAGGTTCGTTCAAGATATAGGGCAAATTTAAAAACTTTTCAGCTACTAGAGGAGTACAATATTAAAAGGTAGCACCGGATCAAGTAAAGCATATATATCAATTGAAAATACTTTTAATATACAAGAGCTTCTTCTTCGTGGCGGGCAGCATAAAAGTTATTATTCTTCGGCGCATCATTCGAACTACTTGCTTGAGCTTGACTACTACCCTTATCTTCACCATTCACATTAAGGAAATCCCCAACCTTTTTTCCATTCTTTCAACGACAAAACAAATTGTCTTTCCCAACGAGGCAATTACCATCACAATGCGGCTCATTTTAACCCTAGGTTCGGAAATCAATGAAAGAGCGTACTTTAATAACTTAGTAAATTTCAAAGAATAGACAAGTACACTCATACCTCCTTGATGAAGGTTGATGAATTATTCCACCTTGGCTTCCCTATTCTCTCTAGGAAAGAAACTATCAAGAAAAGCCTTCTTGAAAATCTCCCATGTCACCGGTCCACACCTCAAAGGCCTATTATATTTCTATTGAAGATACAATGTTTGGGCCACATCTTTCAGTTGGTAAGTGACTAACTTAAATTTCTCACTAGTAGTCAAACCCATATCATAGAGAATCTTGTAGATTTCATCAATGAACTCTTGGGATTCTTCCTCAACTTTTGACCCATAGAAAGTAGGGGGATTTGCTTGGTTTCCTTAAACGGGAGGCCGGGGTGCCAACAGGTTGGTTTCCTCGCGATACCACCTCCTGATTAGCTTGGGCTGTCATGTCTTGTGCTTAAGTAGTGACGACTTTTACTTGTTTAGTAATAGATTGGACCATTTGAAGGAAGGCTTCCCTTATGTCACTATCCGTCCTAGGTGGAGGATTGACCGGAGCTTTTTCACCATTATAACCTTCTTCAAGAGGAGGGACTTGATTACTTGGGGGAAGAACTCCTGCATTGGAAATTTCTTCATCAAGTCTTCAAGCAGCATTTCTTCGAGTATTCATTGCATATAATCACAAAAAAAAGGATTAGATGCTAAGGGAACCTAGATCCAAGAATCTGGAGGCATGATATTGCATTTCGAAGAAAGTGAGAGTTTTGTAAGATTCATATATTTTCCTATTCATAACTGTGGTGCACTTAACAACTACGATTAAGAAACTAAATAGACATGGTTGAATTATACATCGACTCTAAACATATTCACCCCCATGCTATGATACAAAGTTTGAAAAATCCGGGAAGCACCCCTTAGACGTAACCGGCGGCGGCGTCTTCAGTGAGGACTAACACTAGCCTCATAGTTTAAATCATTTCATTCATAATTTAAAAATTTGGGAAAATATAAAAACTCTTCAATATCTATCTTGAGGTTTAAATAGACCTCTCAAATACATATAATATATTAATATCGAGTACACATAGACCACTCTTATACGAACATTATATATATATATATATATATATATATATATATATATGTGTATATATATGTATTTATGTTTATACATAAGATACTTAACATAGTCTTAAACGGATGTATAATCTCATAACCATGTAAACAAGAGTATATCAATTGGGAATATCCCACACATCAATGTAATAAAGCTACATATAGGCTATACGATCTTTAGTACTCAAATGAAAAGGAACGAACTAGAATTCTTAAAACTAGAAGAACATAAATATCTTGATAGTGGCATATCCCTCAAAAATTGATGACCAACCAAACTTGGATGTGTGAGAATTCTATTTATTCCCTCAATGTTTTCTCAAAATTACCTCAATGAACGGAACCTAAAATTTTGGGCAAAAGTGAAAAAATGGGGTTAGAACATCACATGTACTAAGTATGAGACCATATTCACACACATCATAAAATCATTCTAGATACGGACATTTCATTAACACATGCTATTTTACATTTGAAAAGCCTTATGCATATTTTAGAACCAATACAATTAATTGATGCATATTCATTAAGTCGAGATCATGTTCATCACAAGACCAAAAATAATAAATGTAGCTAAGTCAATCTTGGATACCCACATCAAATATACTAAGTGTGTGACCATATGCACACGTATCATAGAAATAATGCTAAAAAGAGACATTCGATTAAAGCAATGCTAACCTAAAATTGAAAACCATTATGCGCATTCAAGAACCAATACAAGTCATTAATGCATATTCATTAAGTCAAAACCATGTTCATCACAATTCCATCCATACTTATTCTAGACAAGTTAACCATGAATACTAACATAATTGAACACATAATAAAGCAAACTCTATCATGAACTTATAACGTCAACAAGAATGAATAGGAGTCCATTACAACATAACCAAAGCAAGAAAATTACTCATGAACCCTCACTCTAATTAACTCGGTGCTAAGCTAGCGTCTCTTTTTATTTGCCTTTAATATCTTTATGAATCATCATAAGTTATCGTAGGTCATAGAGTCTATCCATTATATAATAATCATCATATCTCAATAAGAATTATGAGTAAATATCCTTTTATTACAATTCGTACATGTGAAGTTAGGACATTTACATAATCATTCATGATAAGGAAGATTGGTAATTTATCACAATTCTTATAACATTTACATCTTAGACGACATATCACAAATCGTAATAAAGACATTTAAATTCCACATCATAAAAACATTATCAATCTTAATATAATGTAAACTTCAATAAAACATCATCACTTAATCACAAGTAACCATGATTGTAGTAAAGAGTTCAGATCATGAGACTTACCCCAATCTTTTTAACAAAACCGTCATCAAGGTCTTACCAAAAACCATTCGAAATTAAACCTAACAATGGGTGTAATACAATCACACAATAGTGATAAACATAATTATGAAGTCAATTGGATCACTACAAAACAATCCATCACTAGTTAATAAATTAAGATAAGAGACATGGGTAAAGATCATGATCTATATCACGACCTAGGTCAATAATTCAAAAACATGCATAATAGGGTTACAATACATCTCAATCTATTCATAATTTGATATCATAGCAACATAGAATAATAAATGACACATTAAGGACATCAAGTGTAGGAATACTACTCAATTCAATTCAAGATCACACCCTATGGTTAAAGGGAAAATGTTATCTTCTAAAACCTAGACCAATACATCAAGAAGTAAAATAATTGATTAATAAAACATGGTAATCTACTTATAATAACCAAAACAAATTACAAACAAAGCAATTCACAAGATCAATTTCGTATTTGATTAAAATCCACTTGAATTTCATATTTTTGAAATCATCTTGAAAGAACACTTTGGGGAATGAGATCCCAAAAATTAAAGGAATCCCATATCTTGTTGATTGATGAAGCTTTATGTTTAAACATGACCTTTATCATCCCTCTAACTCTTCCATAGCTTTGCCTTCTATGGTGTTCTTCTACTTGGGAGAGAGAACGATGACAAAAGGAAAAGCTATTGGATTTTGGGAATTATGAGGGTTTAGGTTCGTTTAATTAGGTTAGGGTCTTTATATAGGTCATAAACCAAGTTAATTAGATCTCCCTTAAACCATAACTAATTAACTCACTACCTAATTCATTAATTTGTCTAACTTAATAATATGCAAAAATTTAGTGAGCTAAAAGAAGAAGCCTCGATAGATGGCCCGTCTTTCATACACGGCCAAGGGACCAGCAGTCCTGTTGGTTTGTCATTTTTGTCTCAGAATGTCCAAAACAAGACCTTATTGAATTTGGATAATTGACGATCGATGGTAGCCATCGTTGCCCTTTCGATTGGACCACGAGTCGTGTCCTGCAACCTTTGTTGGACAGAAGTTTTTGTTAATTTTTGCTAAATGTCAAGGTTCCTCCTCAAGGGTCCTTTTCTAGTCTTTTGGAAGTCATACCCAGACGTTTCAACTATAAACTAACTCTTATAATTTGCTAGTCCTTTGCTAGAACCTCATTGAACTAGTTTTCGAACGTCATGGACGTTCGTTGACATATTGATTCTAAAAAATCCTATAGGACTTAAATACATTAAAATCGACCTTAAAAAAATGACACAACCTTAAATCACTCATGTTAGGCTCTAGAATACGTCTTAGAATTTGTGAGTGTAATATTTTCTAAGCATCATATAGTTTCCTAATCATAAGTGTGGCACGGTTCACAATTACGAATGAATCTATATCAACGTGATTAAATGAGACATCAACTAGACAGATACTGAACATCATGTTTTGGTACCATGTTTGTTACTTCCGTGGAGCACCCCCTTAATGTAACCGGCGTCGTGGTCCTCGATCAGGACTAAGACTATCCATTTAGCTTAAATAATTAAATTCATAGGTTAAAAATGCAGGAAATTTAAAACTTTTCTTCTATAAACTTGAGGCTTACATAGACCTCTTGCATACACATAATATATATTCATATCGAGTATACATATACCCTGAAGATTTCGTCATCTTCTACTTTTATTGCACATATAAATATATAGAAGATATAACATAGTCTTAAAACCAGATGTCTCATCTCCTAACAATTTAAACAAGATTATGACAATTGGTCATAGACCATACATCAATAAAATAAAAGTCACAAATAGAAAACACAATCATTAGTACTCAAATGAAAGGTAATGAACATATTGTCTTGATGACTAATCAACATCCAAAGCTAGAAAGTGTAATTGTCCTCGAAGTAGTGAGGACTTACCAAACATGGAAAATCATAATAAAAGTCTTTCTACAAAAGTCGTCACAAGCCCTTCAACTATTGAAATATAAATTGTTGGAATAAAGGGAGAAAATGGGGTTAGCACATCACTTGTACTAAGTATGGGACCATATGCACACACAACATAAAATTATGCTAAAAAGGGTCATTTTATTAAAGTATGCAATTTACTTTGAAAAGACTTTTTCACATTGAAGAACCAATACAAGTCAATCATACATATTCATTCAGTCAATACCATGTGCATCATAAGACCAACAATACTAAGTCTAGTTAATTCAACATGCATATCAACATAATAGAGCACATAATCAATAAAACTCTATTATCAAGTTGTAACGTCAACAAATATATATAAGAAATCGTAACATCATAACAAAATCAAGGCCATTAGTCATGAACCCTCATTAAGTCCACTAGTACAAGGAATAATAAAAGCTCCATAACCTTAGTAAATCAAGTAAACCCAACAATAAACATAAATAACGTCCAACTTCAGATATCATATCATCTAAGAGTAAACATCATTATACATTATTATTAGAAAAATAAAACATTCATAAGTGAAACCAACATCATATAGTGTCATCAACATGTAAGATCATCTCATACATATCATTTACATTTCTAAGCATATACATACATAAGAACATCCTTCTATGACTTCCCTCAAGGATACCTAGTGCAATATATAGGCAGAGTCCTATAACCCTACCTAGACTAAGTGAAACCCCTTAGGTCATCCAAGTTAGAGTTCATTCATTATTTCATTTTACCTTTTGGGAATATGTTTCCTTAGCATACATAGACTACATCAGCTAATGTGGAATCCATTATCATGTAACCTTACACAAAACGGAGGCAGACAACTTCCCAAGTTAATACCAAAACATTAATATAGCTTCTTTGTTGATCAACTTTCTAGTATTTCTATAGGGGCAACATAGTTCATGAACTGGGAGATGTAGTTTGAACCCTCTTTATGCTTCATGCATTATAGTCTTCAATATCATGATTACGTTAGGTATCCTACCTTTCCTATGTGCGAATGGACACTCCTCACTCTAGCTTACTCGGTGTTAAGCTGGAGTATTTTTTAAAATGTCTTTTATACTTTTATTAATCATCATAGCTTAACTAGGTCATAGGGTTTTTTCCTTATATAATCATCATCATAGCTCAAATAAGAATTGCATGAGTATTGTCCTTCAAATACAATTCATACATCTGATGTTAGCACATATACATAACCACAAAATAATAAGGCACATTGGTAAGATATAACCATCCTTATAACATTTACATCATACCTAACAACTCACAAATTATAGTTCAAGAAATTCCAATTCAACATCGTACCAACCCTATTAATCATAACATATGGTATAGATCAATAAAATATCATGATTTAATCACTAGATACCATAATTGAAGTAAAGAGTTGAGATCACAAGACTTACCCCAATCATCTTCACAAGGAATCATCAAGGTCTTACCATCAACCATCCAATTCAACCCAAAAATGGGTATAATATCATCACAAAATAGTAAACAATATGATAATGAAGACAATTGAATCACTACACAACAATTCATCACTACTTCATAGGCTATGATTAGAGACTTAGGTCAAATTCATGATCTACTTCACAACCAAGGTCAATTACTCAAGAACTAGCGTAATTGGATTACTAACTTTAACACCTATCGGATGAGGGATCCTCACTTGCCTAGAGTAAGGTCATTCTTTTTATCTTTTACATGGCTTTCCCAATAGCTACACCTATGTGAGGGCATAATTAATGGATAAGAAAATTGCTACTAAGTACTCATTATGTACTCACGAGGAGTACTCATCTCAGATGTTATATTGGAATAAAACATTTCAACACACGAAGTGTAACCACCTCTTCTTCATATCCTCTCGGTGCTGGACATAACAACCACGTATTATAAACACTATAATATGTAGGTTAAGGATAGCTAGTGAACACCACATCTTAACTCATTAAGGGCGTTCATCCTCCGACCTATCCTACAAAGCTCTTAGGATGTAGTGAGGTTGCTAGTAAACACTTCATCTAAACTCACGAACAGTGTCCACCTCAAAACTCCTCCATTTACTCAATTTAAATTCATAAATTCATTGAATTGTGTGTGCTTACTTGTGAGCACATTTTCCATATAAGCATCATTTCACTAACATTAGCTTTTATACATGCTTTAGTTCTAAATTCAAGAATTTACACACTTTACATGCTTCACAGGTCATATACTTTACATAGACTTAATCTAAGCCTAAAATGCAATTAAAATTTACAAAACAAAAGACAAGATTCATATTCAATACCACTTCAATTAATACCTACTACGCCGTCAAATCCACAGTCACAAAACATACTTAGTAATATCAAGTTCATCAAATAAACACATCCACTAAGAAGGTGGACCATACCATTCAAGATCAATTATGATGAAAACTATACATTGAAATCAACATGCCATTTAATCTAGCCATAATAACCTTTAAAAAAATTAATCAAAGTTTCATCAAAATAAGACTCTTAGGGCAGTAGCTAAATCAACATATTACCACAAGATAACCAAAGTTCATACTTTACCCAAACATGCTCATATAACCCATTTACCTCTTATTAGTGTGAGGAAGACACTAGATTTCATGTTAAATCACATTATCTAGGTTCACTTTAACCGGTGAACCACCTCTTTTTAGTGTGGGGAAGACACTGAATTTAAAGTTAGCTCACATGATCTATGTCTGTTAATGCTAAATATATTTTTAAGAAAGTACGAAAAAAAATAAAGAAGATTGTGTTCAAAGTTAACATATGATCAAAGAAGAAGAAAAGTAAGTTCATAAGTGAACTAATTAAGCATAATGATTAAACAATGGGCATAGTCAATAATATGAATGTATGTGCCCCAAAAACATTATTTTATCCAAAATGATAAAATAATGGGAATAGCCAATAAAATCAATATATGACCCAACATCTTTATATTATGCAACAAATCAATTAATGGGCATAACTAAAAAATATTGGCTTATAAAGAGTTCATGCCCAATATAACAAGAATGGAAGAAATAACTTGTGAGTGGAGTAGCCAAATAATTTCCTTAGTCTTTTGGATTACTTACTCCATTTATTGTAGGAATGGGACTATAATAAATCATTGCACTCGTAAGTAAAACATAGGATCAAAGGATATCATTGAACTACACAAAAAAAAACGCAAAAAATTAAATTAAGGCTGGAAAGGTGAGCTCTCGGCCTAATGGAACAAATTTATTAATTTGTGTGTGAGTTATTCTAAAATTAACTTCATGATTCAAAGGTCTTATCTTCATATATAAAATCAGTTGTGTTCTTTAAATGCATGAAAACCTGTAAAATTCACAGCATGAATCACAAATAACGAATTAGCAATGTATAGTGACTTCACTTTCCAGAAACGACATGTTGTTATAGAAAGAGCTTTCATTGATCATTAATAGTCCTTACGTGTTTATGTGCATACACCCATACTTATTAAATTTCATAGACTATTACTATTTTTCTAGGCGCAACTCCGAGAGAAGATTGATGATTCATTAAAGCTGTTTGAATTAGCGATCTCCAGACTTTCGTATGTCCTTTTGAGTTAGAGGATGCCTACGTTCATCATTCTAGCTTTATTAGATTAGACATAGCTAGTGGATGTTGTCCCTAGAGTTTCCGTTCAAACATTTTTTCAAGCATATATAATAAGGCCAGTTTGGCAACTATTATGCTTTATTATTAATTCTTCATTCCAATTGTTCAATCTATTAATAGATGGTTGTTTAGGTAGAATTATTAGTATATAACTCTTATGCAATAATTATATGAAGTCTAAGTACACTATTTTCTGAAAATTTAAGTGTATGATTATGTTGAAATCTAAGAATAAGCTTGTCTAGGACCTTTGAGAGGACAACAACGTCGGTCTCATCTGGGGTCTAGATTCAGGATTTGACAAAAAAGGATCATTTATCATTTCTTTAGAAAATATTTAATGTCATGTAAAATCCTTCAATACACATACCATATAGCATATACAAGTTAAAGATTTCATCAACATATAATATAATCATAATTGAAGGCATATTATCATAGTCACGTTAACATTAATATTCCATAGATCACATATAGATTGCATACAAAACACCTAACAATAATCCCATCCCCAACCTACAATTTCAATGGTCATGTGAAGCCCCATAATCCCACACAAACAAGTAGATAAGATAGGAGACCATAAGGAATGTTTTGCTTCATATAACTTGAAACATAATAAGTCATCACTTCATATAACTATATAACCCAATAACATAATAATCATAATGACCAACATCATATAAGGTAACATCATGTATAAACAGCATCATACCTTTCATGTTATCATATTACATAGGAACAATATCCTAGGACGTCCTTTAAAGTCAACTTGTGCAATGTCTAGATAGTCCTATACCCCTACCTCTGCTAAGTGAACTCCTCCAGTCACCCCAGTCAATATTCATTTAGTTGTCTTTTCTATTACGAGGGAACATTTGCCTTAACGAACATAGTCGATGTAAGATAAACATGTAATTCGGAATCATAAAACCCAACACCGAAAGAAGGTGGTCTGCCGGCCAAAGTAGAACCTATCATGATATAGCTTTCTAGGTGGATCTACTAGCTAGTATCATATGGTGGCAACATAGTTAATGAAATAGGAGATATATTAGAAACCCATAGTTACACATTACATGACATCGTGTATCTCATGAGAGTCATTGTGAACCTACCTTCCAACTAGGGAAGGGACACCTCTTATATATAGTTCATCGGTGCTTAGCTTAAGTCCCTTTTAATTAAATAACCTTTAAGTTGTTTTCTTATCATAAGCTTATCATAGGTAATTGGAGATTAAATCCTTGTATAAAATTATCATGAGCTCTTTAGGATTAGATGAGAATTTCGTTTCAGTCGAACCCTTCGTTTGTGAGCGGAAAATAACATAGTCATCTTGTGTGAAGCATACTAGGGAAAGTTGTAATTAGCATTTATCGCGTTCTTTTCATGATCTCAGAAATAACATGTTCATATCCCTGTATATACACAAAATAAAATCATACATACTTCCATATCATATCATTTCAATTTATTTGCTAACATAAACATTGTAGAGTAATCTCAACTTTAGAAGACTTACCTCTTGCTCCCAAGAACCTTATTAAAGAACATACATTATCCTTACAACATTCATATTCATAACATATTCAATAGCATAACCAAGAACAAATCTTCAAATCATATACAAGATCAATGTATAATGTAGGATAACGGAAAGGGTCATTTAAGAGTTCATTCAAGTCTCAGTACCAATTCCTACATTTACATGTCATCTAATAGTAAAAACAATCATACACAATCGTAATCTTGATAAGTACATGATTCACACGAAATTTAAACATAAGTGAGCACAAACTCATCAATTGAAGTGTAACATTGAAGATCATAAATCTAGAGTTAGAAAGAAAATCTATTTTGTAGAGTAAAACCCTTAGAATTGAAGTTCTTGAAAACTTATCTTAGAAAGTACCTCTTGGGAAAATAATCCCCAGATTGAAAAACCCATACATTATAAATGAAGAATCCACGAAAATCGAATAAAAAACTTGAGGTCGTTGTCTTCTTCCTTAATCTTTTCTTATTCATCAATGATACTTGGAAAAAGAGCATTTTTGAGAGAGATGAGAGAATTTTTGTTTGAATCTGATTTGGACGTGTAAAAGTGTTTTAAAACAGAGCTAATATCAATATATAGTCTTCCTATGAATTAACCAAAACACCCTCTACATAAATGAGTCTTTATAACAAGTTAAATTACAAAAAATATGACTTCAATGATTCTGGGAAGTAGCTCCACATCACGGGGCCAAATCCCATCATGTTTAATGTATTTTGAGTTGAGGTAGTGAGGTCTGTGTCAGCCTCACGTAGTACGTTTCCTCTCAAATCTTGATGCAGTGACCTGCATTTCAGGCTCGCGTTGCACGCCTTGCCTCCAATTCTACCTGCCCCACCCATGTTTGGGTCCTCCCAAAGGGCCCTTCGGGTCATCCTTGGAGATATAAACTACTTCGAATTAGCTAGTTTCCTGATGTCAA
>JAKWIY010003062.1:41759568-41890022 GCA_027704805.1 Solanum corneliomulleri | reverse complement strand
GAAGAATTTGTCCATCAATGACCGATTGGTGGAGGGTCATTGTGTTTTACTTTTTTCCAATCAAAATATTTCTATCTGGTCCAGTCGACCAACCAAGTCGACGGCTGTTGGTTGGAGCACTAGCTGTAGTTTTGTCTCGTTGGTGGACACTGCCAAGGTTGTCTTTAGACCTTCTCTAGGGACCCTTTTGAGTCCCAGGTGAGGTCATACCCATACATTAAACCCCTAAACTTATTAGTCTAGGTCTTAGGAACATCCTATTCCAATTTCAAACAAAACGAACATGTAAAAATCACTCAAACACATCAAGATACACAAGTACTTTCTAAGGCATATATTAGAAACATCATGGACGTTCTTGGATGTTTGACCTCCAAACATAACTAAACTTCACACACTGCCTAAGAAAATCATTATAAATCATTTTAAAATTAATATTAAGTCAATAAACAATTATTAAGCTCTAGTTAACCTTAGATTGTTTAAGGGTGTTACATTCTCCTCCACATGGAATAACATTAATCCTCGAAAGACACTAAAAAACTAGGACTATCAATGACATACTTAGAATCACATAACACATTACTATCAATTATCAAACATCATAGTCAAGGCATAGACTAAAAAGGAGAATAATTTCACACTTTCAAACACATTGCAACACAAGGACTTAGCGAGAACTTTCACATTTTAAAATTCACCCTTACCCTTCACTTAAAGAGGAACTACCCTCTCCAAAATAAAATATTCTCATATACAACACTTTTATACATATTTTTACTACAATTCAAGACAAATCAATCTATTTCAACAACGAAGATTTTGATAGTGAGCTTTACTGCACACAGGCAACTTTGCGTAACTTCCCAAATTCAATCTCACTTTCATTTCTTCGTTTATGTAGAAACAACCTTCTCCAACATTAAACATGCTTACGCACATTGATTTCCATACACATTGAAACAATCATCCATGGAAAATGGAATTTGTTAATATTTGAACTTATGTACACTTAACTGAAATTTCATTGTGTGATTTTCTTAAAAATTCAATAATGAACCATTCAAGAACCTTTAACAAGATGTCATGAAAATATGAGAAAAAAGGACATACCTACTTACTCCAAAGAGACTTTTTAAGTTACACTAAGTGCAATGTGAGAGTAGCATCCCATACTACCACTCCCACTTAGTGACCCTTGAGGATTCCCTTTGACTAAGTACACTACATGCAATTCTACTTAACATTCACTATGGAAAAACTTATCTTTAACACAAGACAACTTATTCATACACTTCATATTAAAAACAACCTTGAAGCATTTAAACACTTATCATTAGTTACACCTAAATCAAAAGAGCATAGGTTGACTACCAATCTTTCCCATGCCATCACTATAACTAAAAGAGCCTCCCAAACATTATCCCATCAAGCCACTCATAACAAAAATGACGAACGAAACTCATACTGATATGAAAGACGCATAATTATTACAAATCTACTAAGGAATTGGTCTCAATATTGAATAAGAAAAGATTAGGAAAGATAAGGATGTCAACTACCTTTCTACAAGACTCATTCTACCCCACTCAGGGTGAATCAATCCTAAAGACCTCATACTTCAAAGTCACACTATGCTTCACACAAGATAGAAACTCCGTACTACTCTTAACTCATGATCGTAAAGACTAAACATAAAATCTACTAGTCAAGCATAACACTCTCATCTTAGGATTGAAGCCTAGAAAAGGTTTCTTAAACATCAACTCATTGAACTCTTAGGCACCACTTAACTCAACATCATGGAACAAAACTCCTCCTTCCCCTTTCAACAAATTAAGGTAGATTCATTTGGAAATAAAAAATCTTCCTATGTAAACTCCACCATTTTGCTAGATTAACTCCACAACTTCCTCACTAGGTAATCATACCACATTTCCCCGTGAGAGTAACCTACTCAAGAATATCAACCAAATCACAATAACAACTAGGAGACATTAAACACACAAGAGGGTTGTGCTAAACTCTTACAAAATCTCAACATTCTCTCAACATTCGTCAAATTTACACCTTAAAGCTTACTACCACTTCAACATAATTATAAGGTAACACATTTCATCCAAAAGGTACTTCATTCAACTACTATAACTGTTATCATGCTTAGAACTACATCACCAGAAAGATTCTCATCACAACACTTCCAATCTCATAAATCACACCTGGCCATAAATGGCATCACATAAAAATTCCAAACTCCTCTTCATATCTACTCTTATTACTACAAAACCATCATAAGCACAAAAACTCACATTTTTCTCCCTCAAACTTTAAAACATCTCCCTTTATAAGAAATCACACCAAGAAGACCACCGGACAAGGGAACATAAGAGATAAAGACCTTATGGAGTTATGTTCTATGACACGATGCAAGAGTAATGAAGAAAGTGAAAGTCTATTGTCCTATAGACTCTTGTCCATTGATGTATCGCGACTCACACCAATGAGGAAGACTCTACAAGATGTGTCTTGTGAGACTTTTAGACCCTAAAGTATTTACAATAACCTTATGCTCTTATACGAAGTTTTTGACGACCCGAAAATACCCCCTAGAATTTAAGGAGAACCTTTGTTTCATGACGGGCGTACTTGACCCTTGAGGGTCTTCCACAAACCCTTTACTATCGTTCATTACATAAGACAAGAAAAGTAGTGTAAAATTAAAACATTTAACAACATTTAATGAAAAACGAAGTCTTTCATAAATATTAAAGAAATTCATCGTCACAAGCCAAACTTAATGGCAGGATCTAAATAATCTTTAGGGGATGGCCTTGAACATAAAAAGAAATTCAAAAAAAGAACTTATACAAAATGAAAGAATTAAGAACTATTCCCTCGAATATATGAGGACATACTTTGTCTTGATAGAATCTTTAACAAGCTTGCCTTATAACTTCAACCTCGTTTCCAAACCTAAAATTATAGAATATAGAAAGGTATTGGGTTAGTAGAAATAATGTACTAAGTATGGCCTATAAAAAATAATGTAAAAAGGGACATTTTAGTATAAATTGACCTTCATGCAAAATAAGTAAAACATTCATGAATTTGAAGCAAAACAACATAAGAAACATCATCTAACACTTAGAGAAGGATTTAAACAATTTTCACAAAAGGACCATTTTACAGCAAACCCTCGAGAACATAGAGTGCACTCTTTTTATTATTATAGTGAATCATTTTATTCCAAAATAATGAACTCCCAAGGTGTTGAAAAGAGCAAGTGAACTCACTTCCGAATGAGTTTCCCTAACATAGATTATACTAAGACTCTCCAAGGGAAGACATGAAAGAAACACCCATAAAACTTCTTCAATGCTCACAAAGGAGATCATTAAGACTACTTACCAAAGGCTTACTACACTCATGAGAACAAGTCACCATTCAATAAAAAGACATTACAAGAAAACTCAAACAAGGTGCGAAGACTTCTATTTCGGAATGCGTACTTAGTGAAATGAGTAGATAGCGTCCCATTACACCAGCTACCCTAAGTAGCACACTCTTTTAGAAGGCTGATAACCAAGACTCCCCTTCCGGAAGGTCTACTTACTTTGATGGATCGATAGATTCCTATACCACCACCTACCCTTAGTAGTACGTTCTTTTAGAAGTCATTGTTTATTCAATTCATATAAGAGTCACCAACACTTCACATTCAAATGCCTTCCTAGTGCAATAGATAAATAGCGTCCAATTACACTACTTACCTTAAGTAGCACACTCTATTAGAAGACTTAACACTTTCATTACTTTTGTAGGGGTTAGCTTAATATACATAGACCATTCAGAGCTAAACATGGAATTCAGATACTTCCCTTATCGGAGAAAGGTCTGCTCACTTGCCTAGAGTGAGGTCTTACCTGTAGCTTTTACATGGCTTTTCGAATATCTACAACTATGCGGGCACATAATTAAGGGATAAGGAGATTTCTATAAAGTAAATCATTCTCTAAAAATGAAGAGTACACATGTGAAGAGGTACATTGGAATAAATCTTCTTAACTCACGATGTGTAGCCACCCCATCTTTATATCCTCTCGGTGATAGTCATAACTCCTTACAGATTCTCAACATTATAAACTATAGGTTATGGATAACTACTGAACACAACATCTCAACTCACGAAGGGCATTAATCATCCAACCTATCTTTGAAAACTCTTAAGATGTAGTGAGGTTGCTACTCATCTCAACTCACGAAGAGAGTTCACCCCAAACTCCTCTTTTTACTACACTTAGCTTCTTTCATTTATTCAAGTGTGAGTGTGTGTGTACATGTGACCACACCTTGAACATAAATATAATTTAATTTACATTTGATTCTATACATGCTTATACCTTTATTCATCAAATCACACACTTTAACATACTTCACATAATCATGTAATTTACCTAGGCATACTCTCTGGTCTAATTCATATAATAAGCTTCATAAAGGACATTTAACAAGAATAACTTCATTTCTATCTTACTTCACATATCATTCCCTCGTGGACTCATTCGTAACACTCATGTAACTTCATAATGATACAATTCAACTAAACACCACCCACCAAGAAGGTGGACCATCCACTCAAGAGCATTTCAAAATTAAGGCTAAACAACATAACCAACATACCCTTTTATCCACGATTTTATCACCTATAGCGTTTTACTCAACCGTAATCATAAATTAGACCTTAGGGCAGTATATATACATCAATAATAACACATCTAAAGAAAATATCAAAGTAGAAGACCAAGCTCATTTACCTCATTTCATAAGCCACAATTCGGTAAAAATCTTTAACATGATTTCATTGATGTCTTAAAATTAAAATCATCAACTAAAATTGGAAACATCATATTTGAATCATTAAAAATGTAATCATGCAAGACCTACATTTAGAGTTGAAGATAGAAGAAACAAGGGTTGGAAAACTCTTTTTGAAATCTATTAGAAAGGTCTCCTTGAATGGAAGGTAGTTAAAGGATTACTACCATACCTTATATCGGATAAACACCACTGATTTTTGGTGAATAAATTAACCAACAATAGCCCTCCTAGCTCTTCTTGACTTTTACATTCCAAGGAAACTTGATAGAGACTTTTAAGAGATGGGTTTTGGGTCTTTGGAAATTGAGTCTAAAATTAGGTCATACAGTTGAAACAAGGTAGCCTTTTTGACAGCCTTTAGCAGCTCACAGACGAATCAAATCAACGGACCGTTTATCCATCGATGGCCCGTTGGTGGAGGGTCTTTTGTTGATAATTATATCAATTCTAGAGATGTATATCATGTCACATTAACGGACAAAGTGGACGGGCCATTATTTGGACCACTGGCCGTCGTTTGGTCTCATTAGTTGTCACTGCCAAGGCAGTCTTGGGTCGTAGTCTTAGGCCCTTCTCTAGGGCCCCTTGTGGATAATAGGTGGGGTCGTAAACGGACGAACCCTAAGTATATTCTTCTAGTTATTAGGAACATCTGACACCAATTTTAAACAAAAAGAATACGTAAAACTAACTTTAACAAATGAAGGCACACAAACACTTTCTAAGGCATATTTCATAACATCATGGATGGTCATGGACGTTTTACCTCCAAATATCACACAAGTCCTTTTAATATCATTATAACTCATATTAACTTAAAATTAACTCAAGATATAATCAATAAGCTCTAGTTCACCTTAGCTAATTTTAGGGTGTTACATTCTCCACCACTTGGAACAACATTCTCCATCAAATGACACTAAAACTTTGGGACTATCAAGGACTCACATATTATCACTTAACACATTACAATCAAGCCTCAAACATTATATTCGAGGACCGACTAACAAGGAGCACAAATTCACACTTTCAAACACTTTGCAACACGAGCACATAGCAAGAACTTTCACTTTTCAAAATTCACCCTTACCCTTCACTTATAGAGGAATTACATTCGCAAAAATTAACATTTATATATAACAATTTTACGTACATTCTATCTACAATTCAAGAAAAATCAAATTTTTTCAGACTAAGATGTTCACAGCGAGCATCACACTACGCAGGTAACATTGCAAAACATCCCATATTCAATCTCAATTTCATTTCTTCACTAATGGAGGATCAATCTACTAAAACATTAAACATTCTTATAAACATCATTTTCATACACATTGAAACAGTAATCCATGAAAAATGGAATTTGTAAAAATTTGAACTTCTTTATAGTGAACTGAAAACTTCAATATGACTTTCTTAAAATAATGCATCATTCAAGCAACATTAACAAGATGGCTTGACAATATGAGACACAAGGCAATACTAAATTATTCCAAAAAGACTTTGTAAGTTACACTATGTGTAATGAGAGAGTAGCATCCCATACTACCACTCCCATTTATTGACACTTGAGGATTCTCTTAGACTATGTACGCTACATGCAACTCTACTTAACATTCACTATGCAAAAACTTATCTTTAATTTGATTCTTCTACATTAGACCTGAAGTCATCTAACTTCATATACAACACAAGATAACTCATTCATAAACTTCATACACATAAAAACCTTGAAGCATTTAAGCATTTATGATTATCTACACCTATATAAAGAGAGCATAGGTTGACTACCAAACTATCCCATGCCATCATGTTAACTTCAAGAGCCTCCCAAACACAACGCAATAAAAGCACTCATAAAAAAAGGAGAAATTCAACTCATAATAAAATGCAAGACTCATTATCATTATCAATCGACTAAGTATTTGGTATCAAGATTGAACAAGAACAAAAGGAAAAGATAAGGATGTCAACTACGTATCTTTATACTAAACTCATTCTCCCCCAATTAGGGTGAAGCCATATTATGTTCCTCATAATTCAAAGTCCAACTATGATTCACACAAGATAGGAACTCGTACTACTCTTCACTCATTATCATAAAGACTAAACATAAACTCTACTAGTCAAGCATAACACTCTTTTCTTAGGATTCAATCCTAGACAAACTTTTTTAACCAATACCTCATTCAACTCTTAAGAACCACTGAACAAAATCTCATGGAACAAAACTCCTCCTTCCCCTTTCAACCAATTAAGGTAGTTTCATTTTGAAATAAAAAAATCTTTCTATAGAAACTACACCATTTTTCTAGCATATCTCCACAAATTCCTCCTTAGGTAATCATGCCACATTTTCCCCTTAGAGTAACCTACTCAATAATCTCAACCAAATCACAAGAACAAGTAGGAAACATTAACCACACAAAAGGGTTGCCCTCAACTCATACAAAATCTCCACATCCTCTCAACATTTCTCAAATTTACACCTTAAAACTTTATACCACATTGAATTTAATCACACGGTAACTCATTTTCACCCAAAGGTACTTCGTTCAATACTATAACTCTTACCATGCTTAGAACTTCATCAGCATAAAATTTTCTCATCACAACACTTCAAATCTCGTAGATAAACCTAGCCATAAATAACATCACATCACAATTCTCAAAATTCACCTTCAAATCTACTTTTCTAACCACAAAACCATCATAAGGATCAAAAGTCACATTTCTCTCCATCAAACTTAAAAACATCTCCGCTTCTATGAAATCACACAAAGAAGACCACCGGACAAGGGAACATATGAGATAAATGCCTTATGGTGTTAAGTTCTATGACACGATGCAAGACCAATAAACAAAGTAAAACTCTATCGTCCTATAGACTCTTGCCCATTGGTGTATCGCAACTCACACCAATGAGGAAGACTCTACCAGACGTGGCTTGTGATACTTTTAGACCCTACAATATTTACCATAACCTTATGCTCTTATACAAAGTTTGTGACGAACGGAAAGTACTCCTTAGAGTTTCAGGAGAACCTTTGGTTCATGATGGGCGTACTTGACCCTTTGTGGTCATGTACAAACCGTTTTACTATCGTTCATTACATAAGACATGAAAAGTAGTGTGAAATTAAAACATTTAACCACATTTAATAATAAAGGAAGCCTTTCATAAATACTAGAAAATTAATCGTCACAAGCCAAACTCAAAGGCAGGACAAAAATAATCTTAGGGTAATGTCCTTTAACATAAAAGAAATTCATAATAAGAACATATACAAAACAAAAGAATGTAGAGCTATGCCCTCGAATATATGAGGACATACTTTGTCTTGATAAAATCATTCCCAAGCTTTTCTTCTAAATTCAACCTGGTTTCCAAACCTAAACTTATAGAGTGTAGAATAGTATGGGGTTAGTACAAATAATGTATTAAGTATGGCATACGAAAAATAATGTAAAAATGGACATTTTAGTATAAATAGACCTTCATGCAAAAAAATAAAACATTCATGAATTTTGAAGCAAAGCACCATAAGAAACATCATTTAACACATAGAGAAGGATTTCCATAATTTTCACAAAAAGGAACATTTTAGAGTAAACCCTGAAAAACGAACTCTTTATCCCATTACAGTGAATAATTTTATTCTAAAACAGTGAACTCCCAAGGTATTGCCAAGAGGAAGTGAACTCATTTCTGTAGGAGTTTCCCTAACCTAGGTTATCCTAAGACTCTCGAAGGTAAGAAATGAAGAAAATGTCTATGCACCTCCTTCAATGCAAACAACGGATATCCTTAAGACTACTCACGATAGGATTACTCCACTCGGAAGAACAAGTCACCACTCAATAACAAGACATAGTTGAACACTAAAACAACACACCATGATTTCCCTTTTGGAATGCCTACTTAGAGCTACGAGTAGATAGATTCCCATTCCACCACCTACCGTAATTAGTACACTCTTTAAAAAGGCTTGGCACTAAGACACCCCTTTCGGAAGGTCTACTTAGTGCAATAGATAGATAGTCCAATACAACCAACTACTCTAAGTAGTAAATTTTTTAGAAGGCATAGTCCATTCAATTCATATTAAACTCACAAAAACTTCCTTTTTGGAATGCCTACCTAGTGCAATGTATAGATAGTGTCCCATTGTACTACATACCCTAAGTAGAACACTCTTTTATAAGACATAGAACATTCATCACTTTTGTTTGGGTTAATTTAACTGACATAGAACATGAGACGTAAACATGGAATCCCCATACTTCCCTTATCGGAGAAGGTTCCCCTCGCTAGCCTAGAGTGAGGTCTTACCTTTAGCTTTTACATGGCTTTCCTAATGGCTAAACCTATGCGGGCACATAGTTTGATTAAAACTTGTAAAGTCATGTAGTGTAGCCACCCCTTCTTCATATATTCTCGGTGCTAGGAATAATTGCCCAGAGATTCTCAATATTATAAATTATATGTGGAGGATAACTAGTGAACAACACATCTCAACTCATGAAGGGAATTCATCCTCGAAACTATCATATAAAGCTCTTAGAATGTAGTGAGGTTCCTACTAAACACTTCATCACAACTCACGAAGTGTGTTTAACCCAAAACTCACCTTTTTACTTAACTTCTTTCATTCATTCAAGTGTGAGTGTTTGTACATGTGAGCACACCTTGCACATAAGAATCATTTCATCTACATTTTATTCTGTACATGCTTAGATGTTCATTCATCATATCACAGACATTAACATACTTCATATAATCATGTAATTCATTTAGGCGTACTCTCTAGCCTACATCACATAATAAGCTTCATAAAGACATTTAACAGGAATAACTTCATTTCTATATTACTTCAAATATCATTGCCTCATGGACTCATTAACACCACTCAAATAACTTCACATTCATACAATTCAAGTACAGCGCCACTAAGAAGGTGGACCATATGTAACTCAAGAGCATTTTTAAATTAAGGCAAAATAATAAAATAAACTTTCCCTTTTATCCAATCTTCCATCACCTATAGCATTTTACTATACAGCTCATCATAAAGTATCCCTTAGGGCAGTAAATGAACAACAACAACAACACATGTAAAGTAAATCTCAAAGACTACAAAACCAAGCTCATTCAACCCATTTCTTACACCACAATTTGATAAAAAGCTTAAAAAGGAATTAATTGAAGTTTAAGCATTAAAATAACCAACTAACATTTGAAATATCATATTTAAATCATAAGAAATATTTTAATGCATGACCCATATTTAGACTTGAAGATAGAAGAAACTAAATCAATTAGAAATGATTCTTTAAAGGAAGGTAGATCAAGGGTGACTACCATACCTTAGTTATGAAAAAACCCACTGATATGTGGTGAAGAAATCGACCACCATCAGATTTCCTAGTTCTTCTTTAAAGGAGACTTGTGAGAGTGTTTTAAGACAGAGGGGTTCTTGGTTTTAGGAAATGGATTCCAAAATTAGATCAGGGTTTTAAACACTTTAATATACATAACAAACCATAAAAGTATCACTCAAGGTTCATTAAAGACTTTGGGTGAATTTACCAAACAACCCAAGCCAAAGCAGCCTTTTTGATAGCTTTTTGCAGCTCACAGGCGACTCCAACAAACGGACCATTTTGCCCATCGATGCCCCGTTGGTGGAGAGTATTTGGTTGAGACGTAGCTTCATTAATAATATATCTAGCAGGTACAGTGGAAGGACCAACTCGATGGGCCGTTGGTTTGACCACTGACCGTCGTTTGGTCTTGTTGGTGGACACTGCCAAGGCAGTTTTGGGTCCTTGTCTATGGACCCTTGTGGGTCCTAGGTAGGTTGATACCTCGATGTTAAGCTCCTACAAATAGTCATCTAGGTCTTATGAACATACCACATCAATAACAGACAAAAGGAATAAGTAAAACGCACTCAAACAAATTAGACACACAAGCACTTTCTAAGGCATATCTTCTGAACGTCATAAACGTTTGACCTCAAAACTTACTTAAAAGTCACAAACTAACTAAAAAAATCATTATAACTCATTTTTGATTAAAATTAACTCAACAAACAATCACGAAGAGCTATTTAACCTTAATTCATTTTAGGGTGTTACAACCTTCTCTATAGTTTCTTTTCCTCCTCAAACCTCCATTGAAGAGCATTGGCGCTGCAATAAAAAGTCCAAATCTCAAAGGACTCAACTCAAATTTGATACTTATCCATCATTAAGGTATTAATGTTTTTACTCTTGGGATTCTATTCATGAAGAGGTTCCATCAAAGATTATTTAAAAATCCCCAATAATCAAGTTGTTTCTCTGCGCATTGGACTTCTTTGAAAAACAAAATTATGAATCTATTATGATGAAATATAATAAATTATTGTTGTTTAGTTGTATAATTATAGGTAATTGTTGTTGTTTACTCTAAATTCTAACGGGACCATGTTGTGTCGCCATTTCATAAATCTTGGATCCTGTGTGGTGAATTGTTGGAAGATGATGAATATATCAATTGTTATATTGGTTTTGATTGTGCTATTACTCAATGGGATGCCATGTTTTATGTATTTTTTATTTTTTAATCTAATTCCTTAAGAACCCCTGAATGTCCATCATCTCCTAATCCTAAATCTTAATTTATGTTGAATTATGATAGAGGTGATGTAATTTAGTATGATCTTGCTTAATTTACAATTCTATGATGATGATAACTTATTTGTTGCATAAATATCATCCATTTGAGGGTAAAATATTTTATGGCTTTCTTGGAGACCATTTGTGAGATATTCAAGGTCATGATTAGGTTGATGTAGTATTATTGGCCTATCTTTGGTAATTATTGTTAATTTAAGAATGATGAAGTTATGTATGTTTGATAATGCTACGAATATTATAGTTATGAGATTATGATAGTTGTAATATTATGAGGGTTGAAGGTAATTTCTATGTGTATATTATCTCTATATTATGAACTGTTGTTCTCACAAAATGTAGGATTGTGATAAAAGTACATTCTCATCCTAAAAACAATGATTTAACGACAAATTATATGAGGGGTTGAAATCGTAAGACCTATGCTATAAATTTATTGAAAGGAAGGCTAAAACACACTTTAAAAAAGGAATTCAGCTTAGCACTGCGTGAGCTTGACAAACACAGGTGTTCCTTCACAAAATAATGGAGGTTTAAACTATTTTTCTCATGAGGTTAAAAAAAAAATACTAATTATCATAAAAAGGTTTTATAGTAACATCCTCTTAGTTCCATATCTATGTGCCCCCATAGGAAACCTCGCTAGTTGATCCACCTAGACTCTATATGAATTTATATATTTCACCTTGGCATGTAAGACACCACTTTTCGGTGTGAGGGGATGGCATTGGATTTCATATTAGCTCACATGGTATTTCTCGGTTATGGCAAAGTTCCACAAAATTTAAAATTAATGAATGAAAGTAAAAAGATGAACACTAACTAGGACTACATAAGAGGTTCTTATTTGTGTAGGTAAGGACAAGGGACTCTACCTATACATTGAAAAGGTGAACCTTATCTATATATGTTATGAAAGGTGTTTGTCTCATATGTTATGTATGATGTTTGTTTCATATGATATACATGATGTTCGTCTTAATGGTTATGTATCATAATTACTACTCTTGGTAGGATGATGTATGAGGTAATGCTTAAGATCTCTTTGTTAGTTTACTTGGTTTATGTGAGGTTATGGGCCTTGACATACACATTGCACTCGTAGACTTAGATTGGTTTATTAGTTAGGTCTTTTGTTGTATTTATTAAATTGACTATGTGTATGACATTTTGACTATGTCTTTGTTATTGTCTTACCCGTGAACCTGAACATGAAAATGAATATGTTTTGGTGTTGTGATATGGACTTGTACATGTTCTTGTAATGTGCATAAAAGCATTTAAAGTGAACTAAGCATGCTTATAACAAAATGTACATCTCTGTATGTTTTCAAATGATTTACTTGAATATGTATCCATAGATAGTACATGATGTTTGTACTAACCACTATCTCTTTTATTTTTACATAAATGTATTTTGCGCCACTCACGTTTTTCAAGGACTATTTCCTAAAGAAGCTTAGATTGTCACTGTAACATTTCAAAAATCCAAAACGTCCCTCAAAGCTTAAAATAAGTTCATAAGAACAAGACACTGTTTTAGGGACTATTTTAATATTTAAAATTCATTTCGGGAGTCTAGAAACCAAAATATCTAACAACGTCCATGGCGTCCGAAAACTAGGCCTCGGAGGTACTAGCATGCCTAAGCCTATTTGACTAGCTTTTAGGAGTCGGAAATTAATGGAAATTTTTGGAAGAGTAGCTAACATGGATTATGTTAATTCATGTCTGAAACGTCTGAGTAAGACTCCCAAAGGACAAACGATGGTCCCTTGAGGAGGAACCTAGCATGTTGGAGACAACACTACCTCTACATTGCGCACCTATGAAACATAAACGATGGGGCATGTGTTGATCAACGGGGCGTCATTACTACCGTCAACAAACAATTAGCCATTTCTTTAGAGGAACTCACCTACACAATATTTGATAAGGACGACGGATATGCAGCACGGAAGGGTCAACGCTTTCAACTGACCCACGATCCGTCGATCGTAGTGTCGTCGATGGTATTGTGGTTTTTCTTGCACATTTTAACTTAGATTTATTCAAATATTTAACGGCTTAGTTTGTTAATTAGTGGTTTAATGGAGTCTAATTAAGTTTATTAATACCCTATATAACGACCCCAACCTTTATTAGACTAAACACAACTCACAAAACAAATCCTCTTCCTTCTCTCTTATTTCCCTCTATATTGGAATACACTATTGAAGATGGAGATCTTGGGGGCTGTAAACGAGCGATTTCACAATCAAATATCCATCAAACATTAAGGTATGGGATATAATTCACGTTTGAGACTTCTTTCCTCAAAGGAGTCTTTGAAAATATTTCCAATAGTTGAGTTTTCATATTGGTTCTTCTCAATCTCGAAAATCATGTTATAAATTGATTTTTTTATGGTTTCTTTTGGACACTGTGATTATATTAACATGGATATAACTTAATTATTATATATCTTTATTGTTTTGTCTTGTTTGTAGGTGATGACCCTTAACCCTTAACACTAGGTTTAATCTGGATGTGAATTAGGTTGTGTTTGATTCGATTGACTTGATTATTGGTTGAATTAATATTAGGTCATATTGTAAAAATAATCATGAACAAATTAGGGTGAATTGTAGTCTTTCATACTAGTTCTTGAGAAATGATCTAGTTTATGAGAATTGACCTAAGTATCTAGTCTTTAGTGATGATTTAGTATTAAATTATGGTATAGTGATTTTTCTAGCCTTACTATCATGTTGGTTATTAAAT
Source organism: Solanum corneliomulleri (assembly GCA_027704805.1). Taxonomy (NCBI): domain Eukaryota; kingdom Viridiplantae; phylum Streptophyta; class Magnoliopsida; order Solanales; family Solanaceae; genus Solanum; species Solanum corneliomulleri. Next base: position 41,875,700 of record JAKWIY010003062.1, on the reverse strand, counting down.
TATGTTGAGGTTATGACTTAATTAAGTTAAATTAAGGGTTGATGGTAAGACCCAGGTGATAAATTATTAAGGAAACTTTGTAAGTCTTATAATCCTTATTATTTAATTCAATTTATGATTTAGTATGATTGACTCATGGTGTTATATTGGAGTATTTATACCTTGGATGAGGATTGGTAGGGGTTGTATAATATTCAATTGAAATATTATAAGGATGTTGATGCTTACCATAGTGCCTTATTATGAAGTGATATGTAATGTGTTAGCCACACTTATAAGAATTGTGATGAAAGGACTATACTCATGGAATTCTTATTGAGCTGTGATGATTATGATTATACAAAGGCTAGATCCTATGACATAAATTAATATATGATGATTAAGAAAGACACTAAATACATTTCAATAAAGGAACTAAGCTTAGCATCGAGTGAACTTGACAACGCGAGGTGATGACTTCACAAAGGGGACGATTCACACTATAGCTCCACATGTGGTTTTAACTTGGGCAAGAGGAATATTCATCCAATTTATTCCCATGAGAAGAGGCCCTAAATTTTCAAGTTTCATGTAGAGGGAGTATACCTATCTCTTAGTTCTTGAACTATGCTGCCCCTAAAGAGTAATACCCAGTGGATCCACCTAGAAAGCTATATTTATGTTTCATTTTACCGGTATATCACCTCCCATACATGTAAGGTTTTACATTGCCGGATTCCACACTTAGCTTTTTTGCTCTATGTCGATTAAGGCAAATGTTCCCTAAGCTCAAATAAAGCAATGAAGTATAAACTAAGTAGGGTGACTTGAGAGGTTTTACTTAGCCTCGGTATGGTATGGGACTCTAGTTATGCATTGCACTAGTTTTCCTTGAGGTAACCTTTAGAAGGATGATATTATTTATGTATATGATAATGAATGCAAAAGATTATAATATGATTTTACATGTATATGATATTATATGGTAATTAATATTCTAATGAACATGTAATTGGCTTATGTTGCTAACAATATGATGTTGTGTATCCCAAAAGGTTATTTTATGTCGATTTGAATAATAGTCGTTGTTCATGTTGGGTCACTTGATTGAATAATGTTATGGGGCTTTACTTGGTTATTATACTTCTTTGCTTGATGAGGATTCATGAGTAATAGTCTTGATTAATTATGATATGATGAACTATTATTTATGCTTATGATGTAATTACTTGATTGTAGGGTTGTACTAAACTATGGATTAAAGTATGTTGATAGGCATGATATTTGCTTTGAATTGATGAATATGCCTTTTTAATTTGTATGTTTCTCTTTGATGATGCATAAGGCTTTTCAAAGAATAAAGTATCATGTTTTGATAAAATATTCTTTTTAGCATGATTTGATATTGTTTGTGCATATGGTGTCATACTTATTACAAGTGGCTTACTAACCCCATTTCTTCCTCTTCCCCAAAATTTTAAGTTCAGATCGTTGTGGTGCTTTGGAGACAACTTGGAGAAAGCTTGGATATATTGATCATCCCTGTTGGGTAGTTCCTCATTTTCCAAAGGTGATGCCACTATCTAGATTATGATGTATGTTTAGTAGTTAATGACTTCTATGGTTCTTTCACTCCGTTCTAATATGAAAAATTGAATAAGCCTCTATGTGGTTTCTTTACTTTGATGTTGGGCTACGCCCAAATTTCTAGTCTTGTTAGATGGTTATGAGACGAGACAATCCTTTAGAGTATGTTCTATCTTATATATATATATATATATATATATATATATATATATATATATATATATATATATATATATATATATTATATATATATATATGGGTGTGTGTGTGTGTGTGTGTGGGTATGTGTGTGTGTGTGTGTGTGTGTGTGTGTGTTGTTGTGTGTTTGAAATAAAAATAGAAGGCTATGTAACCTTCCTTTACGAAGGATCTATGCATACTCGATAATAATATATTATTTGAATGTAGTGGTCTATGTAAACCTCCAATTAGAGGTAATGAAAAGCTTTATTAATTTTCCGTGTTTTTGACCTATGAATGCAATAATGTAAACTAAGAGGCTAGTCTTAGTACTCAAAGAGGATAACGACGCCGGTAACTGTAGGGGGAAACCCCGATATGACAAACTTGATATTAGAGCATGAGGTTGAATATTATTGAGTCTATGACTCTCTCCAAACCTCTTCTATGTAGGTTTGTATTCATATTTGTGAAGCGCACCATACTTATGAATAGGAACCGATGTGATGTTTAGGAAACTCTTACTTTCTTAGAAATCTAACATTGTGCCTTTAGAGTATACCTAAAGTGTTCTTTTGCATATAATCCTTTCGTTGTGATTATAGGAAATGAATACTCAAAGGAATGTGGAACAAAAACTCGAAGAAGAGACTGCCAATTCAAGAGCTTGTCCCCGTGGTGATCATGTTCGTCCTATTGAGAAAGGTGTGAATGATGACCAAGCCCTGCCTAATCCTCCTTAGATAATGGATGAGAATATAAGGGCCACTCTCTTCCAAATGGACCAAGCCATTACTTCTGAAGAACAAGTTTCCACCTCTCATGCCCAAGCCATGAAGGCCCAACCTATTCGGAAGGTTGTACCCCGAGCCCATCAACAAGTTACTTTTATGGCTTCCCGTCTAGGGGATTTAACTCAGATTAATCCACCTACTTTGTACGGGTGAAAGCTTGGAAAACACCCCTAGGAGTTCATTGATGATGTTTATAAGATACTATTTGCTATGGGGTTAGTTGGCCACTTATCCACTCAAAGATGTTGCTCAAACTTGGTATGTCTAATGAAGAGACAATAGGCCTCTAGGGGTGGACCCGTGACTTGGGAGTTCTTCAAGAAGGCTTTTCTTGATCGGTTCTTTCGTAGGGATATTAGGAAGGCCAAAGTGGTGGAGTTCATCATCCATTGTCTAGTAGGTATGAGTGTACTCATAATCCTTGAAGATCAGTAAATTGTCAAAATATGCACCTTCTTAGGTTTCCAATCCTAAAGATTAAATGAACTGCTTTGTGATGGGGGTGTCGGTCGATTTTTAAAAAAAGTGTCATTCGGCTATGATACATCACAAAATGAGCATTTATCGCCTTATGGTGCATCCTAGGGATGTGGATGAAACAAGGGCTAGGAGAAAAATAAAGATGTTAAGAGGGCAAGATCTTTTGATGGTGGTTGTTCGAAGAATAGGCTTGAAATCTAAGACAAGCCTAGATTCAAGAAGAGGTTCTCCAATCAAGTTCCATCAAAATTTCCAAAGGCTCTTTATGATAAGGTGTCAAAACCTAGATAACAAAAGGAAAGGAGGGAACTCACCGAATGAGAAGCCTACATGTGCCAAGTGTGTAAAAGGAAACCTTTATAAATTCTTGGTATGAACGGGAAAATGTTTTGGTTATGGAAAGAGTGGTCATAAAGTGATTGATTTCCCTAACTTAAAGGGTAAAGAGAAGGGTGGTAAATCTCTAGCAAGTGGTTCTCCTGATACTCCTAAGAAGAATTGCTTAATGCTCTCCACTCTATGGGTGAGCAAAAGACTTCTCACGACGTGGTGACCGGTATGTTGAAAGTCTTTTATATTGATATATATGATTTACTTTTCCTAGGTGCTACCCTATAATTTGGTACTCCTCTAATTGGTAAAAGGTTTGATACTTTGCTCGATATTTTGCATGAACCTTTAATAGTGTCTACTCCGGTGGGTGAGTCAGTTGTTGCAAAAAGATTGTATTGAAATTGTCTTCTAATAATTATAATAGAGTTTCTTATGTTAAACTAGTAGGAGTTGATATGCTTGATTTCGATATTATATTGGGTATGAATTGGTTGCATGCTTATTTTGCCTCTATTGATTGTAGGACAGGGGTGGTGAAGTTTTACTTTGCAAATTAATATGTTGTAGAGTGGAAGGGTGAAAATTGTATTCCTAGAGGTGGTATCATCTCTTTTCTAAAAGCATGCAGAATTATCTATAAAGGTTGTCGGTATCACTTAGTAAGAGTCCAAGATTTAGACTCCAAAATTCATCCCACTGAGTCGGTCCCCGTAGTGAGTGAATTTCTAGAAACCTTTCCAAATGATCTTTCCGGTATTTCTCCCGAGAAGGAAATTAATTTTGGTATCGATTTAGTACCGGATACAAATGGCATTTCAATTCCTCCTTATCAGATGACTCCGGCCGAATTGAAGGAGTTGAAGGCTTACCTCAAAGATTTACTAGACAAGGGCTATATAAGTCCTATTATTTTTCTATGGGGTGCTCCTATATTGTTTGTAAAGCAGAAGGATGGGTCCTTAAGAATGTGTATTGGTAATCACTAACTCAATAAAGTAACAATAAGGAATAAGTATTCGATTTCTCGAAGTGATGACTTGTTTGATCAACTCCAAGGGGCAAGCTACTTTTCTAAGATTGATTTGAGGTCTGGCATCATATATTTAGGGTGAGCGGTGAGGATATACCAAAGTCGTCGTTTCAAACTAGATATGATCGTTATGAGTTCCTAGTAATGTCTTTTGGTCTCGCTAATGCTCCGACTGCATTTATGGACCTAATGAATAAGTATTTCAAAGTTACCTAGATTCATTTTTCATTGACGGCATCTTGGTATATTCAAAAAATAAGAGTGATCACATGAACAATTTGAGAGTGGTATTGTAAGTACCTAAAGAGCATCAATTGTTTGTCAGGTATACCAAATGTGAGTTTTGGTCGAAGTCAGTGACATTTCTTGGTAATATAATCTCTAGTGAGGGAGTTGAGGTAGACCCAAGGAAAATGGAGGAGGTGAAAAATTGGCCTAGATCATTGACTCCAACAATTATTAGAAGTTTATTGGGTTTAGTGGGTTATTATAGGAAATTCGTGGATGGTTTTGCATCCATTGTATCTCCTTTGAGTACTTTGACCCAAAAGTGTAATAAATTTGATTGGTCGGAGGCATGTGAGAAAATCTTTCAAATGTTGAAAGATAGGGTTACTTCTGCTCCGATATTGACTTTACGGGAGAGTACAAAGGGGTTTGTTGTGTATATTGATGCATCCCGTGTGACTTTAGGGTGTGTGCTTATTCATTATGGGAAGGTAATAGCCTACTCTTCTAGGTAAATAAAGGTGCATGAGAGAAACTATCTAACTCATGACCTTGAGTTATTGGCCGTGGTGTTTGCCTTGAAAATATGGAGGAATTACTGGTATGTTGTCCATGTTGGTCTTTTTACCGACCATAAGAGTCTCGAATATGTGTTTACCTAAAAAGAGTTGAATCTTTGACAAAGAAGGTGATTAGAATTTTTTAAAGATTACAACATGAATTTACTATATCACCCTGGCAAGGCTAATGTGGTGGCGGATGCTCTATGTCGTATGACTATGGGTAGTGTTTCACACTAGATGAAGCCAAGAAAGGCCTAGAGAAAGATTTCCATAGGTTGGCTAGGTTGGGTGTGAGGTTGAAAGATTTTCTGAATGGTGTGTTCATGGTCCATCATAACTCTGAGTCATCATTAGTGGTTGTGGTGAAGTCCAAACAACACCTTTATCAACCATTGATGAATTTGAAAGAGTCAGTTCTTGGTTAGTTAAATGAAACATTCTCCTTAGAGGGCATGGTGTTTTGAGGTACCAAGGGAGATTGTATGTTCCCAAGGTTGATGGTTTAAGGGACTAGATCCTTAAGGAATCCCATGGTTCCTGCTGCTCCATTCATCCGGGTTCGACAAAAATGTACCATGATCTTAGGGAAACTTAATGGTGGGAAGGTTTGAAGAAGGACCTAGCAGAGTTTGTCGCTAAATGTCCAAATTATAAACAAGTAAAGGCCGAACATCGAAAGTTGAGTGGCTTACTACAAGAATTCCAAGTTCCTACTTGTAAGTGGAAACATCAACATGGATTTTGTAGTGTGTTTGCCTCGGACTAAAAAGCAATATGACTCTATATGGGTGATTGTGGATAGGTTTACCAAGTCCGCTAATTTTATTCCCGTCAAGTCTACTTATTCGGCGGATGAATATGCTAGGATCTTCATAGACGAGATTGTGTGTCGTCATTGGTATTCTGTTATCCATCATATCGGATTGGGGTAGACAATTTACATCTACACTTTGGAGGTCATTCTAAGAAGGTTTGGGAACTAAGGTGAATTTGAGTATCGCTTTTCATCCCCAAAATCTGGTCAAGCGGAACACACTATTCAAACCATTGAGGATATGCTTAGTGATTGTATTAATGATTTCAAAGAGAAGTGGAATAAGCATTTGCCTTTGGTGGAGCTGGCTTATATAATAGCGTTCATTCATCCATCTCAATGGCTCCTTAGGAATCCTTGTAAGGTAGGAGGTGTAGGTCTCCTATTGGATGGTTTGATGTGGTTGAGCCTTTGCTTCTTTGTCCCGATTTTATTTATAAGACTTTGAAGAAAGTTCATATTATAAGGAACCGGTTGCAAACAATCTATAGTCGACAAATGTCTTATGCAGATCATAGGAGAAGGGATATGGAGTTTGAAGAAGGTAATATGGGGTATTTGAAAATTTCACCTATGAAGGGGATAATTAGATTCGGAAAGAAGGGGAAGTAAAGTCCTCGTTATGTAGGTCCCTAAAAAATTTTGCAAAGGGTTTGTACATTGCCTATTAATTGAGACTCCCTAGTGAATTGGCTTCGGTTCATCGATGTTACTATTTTTAAGAAGTGTATCGGTGATCCAGAGTGTATCCTTCCAATTAAGGGTCTTGGTGTCAAGGATAATATCTCTTATGAGGATGTCCCGGTGCAAATTCCTGATAGGCATGTAAAGAAATTGAAGAATAAAGCGGTGGTTTTCGTAAAGGTGTTTTGGAAGAATCACCTATTTGAGGTTTCAACATGGGAGGCCGACACCTACATGAAGTCCCGTTACCCTCATCTATTTGATATCAAAGGTTAGTAATTCTTACTAATAAAGAATATAATGACCCAAATTGAAGTTGTTTCGATTTTTGGTGAAGTGTTGCAAAATGTGCATTTTTTTTACAGTGAAGTAGCACATTTGAACATTAAATTTATCTCCTTGAATTGTTTGAGTTATCTTGTGCATTTTAATATGGTGGGTATTTTTGAAATTATATGGAGCATGTTGATAAGTTCAACTTTGACATAATTGACTCATAAATGCTATGTTGAGCTCTTGTTGTTGTGAGGATGATATTCCTCAAAATGTAATGTTGAGCCTCATGGGTGGTAATTGAAGTTTCGAATTGTGTTGTTCCTTTAAATTTTGTTGATGTTGTTATGTATTTCTTATTGGTTTGGCTGCTAGTTTTGAGTCTATTCCTTCCTTCAATTTTTTTTTTGTTATTCGGGGACGAACTTTTTTAAGGGGGGAATAGTGTAACATTTCAAAAAATTTAGACGTTTTTTAAAGCTTAACACAAGTGTCATCAGGTATAGACACTTTTTTAGGGCCTATTTTAATGTTTATAAGTCATTTAGAAAGTCTAGAAACAAAAACATCTAAGAACGTTCATGGCATCCAGAAACTAGTTCTAGGAGGTACTAGCGTTCTTAAGCCTATTTGACTAGCTTTTAGGAATCGAAAATCCATAGAAATTGGTGGATTGTATTTAACATTTATTTAAGTTAATTCATGATTGAAACGTCCGGGTACGACTCCCCATGGACTAACCAAGGTTCCCATCAAGAGGACCCTAGCACGTTGGAGACAACACTGCCTAGGCAGAGTGCACCTACGAAACAAAAATGACGGGGTGTGTTTTGATCGACGGGGCGTTGATGCCAACTTTCAAGAAAAACTTAGCCAATTCATTGGAGGTCGTCACTTGCGTAGTCTCTTACAAGGATGAAGGATGTGCTGCACGGAAGGGGCATCGTCCGTCGACTGACCCACGATCCGTCGATCGTGGTGTCGTCGATTGTACTATGATTTTTTCCTGCATATTTTAACTTAGCTTCACTTAATTAGTTAAGGGGATAGGTTGTTAATTAGGAGTTTAAGGGATTCTAATTAATTTAATTAACCCCCTATTTAAAGACCCTAACCCTCATTAGACTAAACATAATTTAGAAAACAAATCATGTTCCTTCTCTCTTCTCTCTCTCTCTCTCTCTCTCTCTCTCTCTCTCTCTCTCTCTCTCTCTCTCTCTCTATTGGAAGACACCATTGAAGACAATCTAAGGGGATATTTTGGGGGCTGTAAAGGGGTGATTTCAAAATCAAATCTTCATCAAACTTTAAGGTAAGGGATATATTTACCATTGAGACTTCTTTCCTCAAAGGGCACCTTCAAAGTATTTTATAAAGTAAGTATTCATATGGGTTCTTCTCAATCTCGAAAATCATGTTATGAATTGATTTTTTTATGGTTTCTTTTGAAAATATGAACAGATTAACATTGATTCTAACTTAATTGTGATCTATCTTGATGGTCCTGTCTAGTTTGTAGATGATGACACTAAACCCTTAATGCTAGGTTTAATATTCATGTGATTTAGGTTGTGCTTGATTCAATTGACCTTATTATTAGTTAAATTACTACTATATTATATTCTAACACTAGTCATTAACAAATTTGGGTGATTTGTAGTCTTTAATACTAGTTCTTGAGAAGTGATATAGATTATGAGAATTGACCTAACTATCTTGTCTTAAGTATTGATTTAGTATTGAATTATGGTATAGTGATTCGTCTAGACTTATTATCCTGTTGGATATTTAATTATGTTAAGGTTATTACCTAATTGAATTGAAGTAAGGGTTGATGGTAAAACCTTGGTTAAGAATTAAGAAGGAGACTTGGTAAGTCTTAGAATCCTTATTCTTTACTTCAATTTCTGACTAAGTATGATTGACTCATGATGCTATATTGGAGTATGCCTTGGATTAGGATTGGTAGGGTTGGTACAAAGTTAAATTGAAATGTCTTGGCTATGGTTGTGAGATTGAGTAAGATGTGAATGTTATCAGGATGTTGATGCTTATAAATGTGTGTTGTTTTAAAGTGATATGTAATGTTTTAACCACTTATATGAATTCTAATGAAAGGACTATACATATGCAATTCTTAATGATCTATGATGATGATTATACATGGTCTAGACCCTATGACCTAAATAAAGATATGATGATTTATAAATCCACTAAAGACATTTCAATAAAGGGACTTAGCTTAGACCTGAGTTAACTTGACAATCGGAGGTGATGACTTCCCAAAGAGGAAGTTTCACCCAATAGTTCCACATACGGTATTGACATCCAAAAAAGGAATACTCAACCAATGGATCCCATGGGAGGAGGCCCCAAATTGCCAAGTGTCTTGTAGAGGGACTAGACCTATCTCTTAGTTCTTGAACTATGTTGCCCCGTAGGAACACTAGCTCGTAGATCCACCGTAAAGCTATGTTTATGTTTTGTTTTACTTTTACCGGTAGACCACGTTCCACCGGTGTAAGTTTTTACAACACCAGTTTCCACACTTAGCTTTTGTGGTCTATGTCGGTTAAGGCAAGTGCTCCCTAAACTAAAATGAAGCAATGAAGTATAAATTAACTAGGGTGACATAAGAGGTTTCACTTAGACTAGGTTGGTGTATGGAACTCTACTTATGCATTGCACAAGTTTGCCTTTAGGGAAGCTTTGAAAGATTGATATTATTTATGTATATAATAATGAATGCAAAAGTTGATAATATGATGACTTTACATGTAAATGATATTGTATATTGATGGATATTCTTATGAACATGTAATTGTATTATGTTGCTCAATGTATGATGTTGCGTATCCTAAAAGGTTATTTTATGTGGAGTTGAATACTATTCATGGATCTTCTTGGGTCACTTGATTGAGTAAGGTTATGGGGCTTTTTCTGGTTAGTGCACTTGTTGGCTTGATGAGGATTCATGATTAGTAGTCTTCCTTTATTATGATATGCTGAAATACTATCAATGCTTGTGATGTAATTACTTTATTGTAGGGTTGTATCAAACTATGGGTTAAAGTATGTTGATAGGCATGATATTTGCTTTGACTTGATAAATATGCATTTTTGATTGGTATGTTTCTCTTTGATGAAGAATAAGGCTTTTGAAAGAATAAAGTAGCATGTTTTCATAAAATGTACGTTTTAGCATGATTAGATATTCTATGTATATATGGTCTCATACTTAGTACAAGTAGCGTACTAATACCATTTCTTCCTCTTCCCAAATATTTAAGCTTTCCGTCGTTGATGTGCTTTTTAAATTGCTTGAAGAAGGCTTGGATATATTGATCATCCAATTAGGGTAGGTCTTCATTTTTCGAAGGCGATGCCACTATCTAGCATATGTAGTTTGTTTAGTTCTTAAATACTTCTATGTTTCTTTCTTTAGATTCTAGTATGAAACATTGTATAAGCTTATCAGTGTCCTCTTTACTTTGATATTGGGCTATGTCCAAATTGCTAATCTTTTGATATGGATATGAGAGTAGATAATATTTAAGACTATGTTCTATCTTATATATATATGTGTGTGCAATAAACGTAGAAGGCTATGTAACTTTCCTATACGAATGGTCCATGTATACACGCTATGAATATATCATTTGTATGCAGAGGTCTACGTAAACCTCCATTAGATGTAATTAAAAGTTTTAAAAAATTTCAGTGTTTTTAACATATGAATGAAATGACGTAAACTAAGAGGCTAGTCTTAGTCCTCAAAGAGGATGATGACATCAGTTACGTCTATGGGGCAAACTCGGGTGTGACAGTTCCTAAGTTGGTGAGTCCTCAAGTCCGAGGACAAAAGGCAATGAATGTAGCTTCTATATTTTTCTTATACTGATATACATCGATCTATTTCACCTAAATCAAGAACTATGTTGTATTCGTTTTATAAGATTTGTAATGTTGCAAGGGATAAGTTCCAATTCTTCTTAAGCTTAGATGGTCTTGTGAGACAATTATAGATTCTATTTTGATATATGAAGTGAAGTTGAACTTAAAATGAAATGTTTTAATTTTTTCCGCCTTTTATTCTATATTTGATGCAATGATGTACGCTAAGGGATTGTCTAAGTCCTTTTCTAGGAGGAAGACATCGATTACGACTAAGGGGTACTCTCAGGTCATGACACTTGTACAAATTATATTTTCTCAACCTAATCTCACTCATCTCCATTCTAACAAAAATATATCCCTTAATATTACTATAAATCTCATTTATCATGAAAGGACAAAACACATGGGAGTGGATTGTAATATTATTAGAGAAGTTGTGGATAAGAGAGTTGTTATCATCCACATGTATTTAATAAACTTAAAATGGTAGATGTCTTTTATATATCTATGGAATGGTAATGCCATTAGTTGCTGGAATGAAATTGATCATCTTTTATTCATTCACATCATTTTGGGGTTATATGTAAAGATGTACAATTGATTCTAATAGTTGTAGATATCTCTTCACTAGTTCTGAATAATTATTTAGTTATCTCTTCGATTTCTTTCTTCATGTAGGAGATATCATGGATTAATATAAAATTTTAAAATATATTATCAATAGGAGTAAAAAATATTTAGTAGTGTAAAGACAAGATTTTAGGCATGTATATAATAATTTTTATTTAATGAAAAAACTCTTCATTTGAGAGTTCTTATTCTGCAAACATTAAAGTCATCAGATAAAACTTTTTACAAGTAATATTGCTGTGTGATCATTATTGGCTACAAACAAATAAAAAAGTACATTTTCAATTGTACCATTAAGTAATGAAAGATGGATACGATGAAAATGCTATACTTGATCAAATTATCCTCTTAGATTAATCAAACAATAAAAAGATTATGTTATAATTTGAAAGTAACATACATAAAAAAGGAAAAACAATTAAGGAAAAATGTCAATTTTATTAAAGAAAATAACATCAAATTTTGAGAAAAGATCACAAATACTAATCTTTGACCATATCAATCTTAATATTTATCTATAGACTTTTATTTTTGGGATGATATGAATAAACTTGATAGTGTATATTTTGACAAAAAGAAACACTTCAAAGAAAAACAATAAAATATACTACTTCCCGCATTACAACATGGACAAGTCTTCGGTGATTGTGTTTTTGCTAGTCACCTTTTTGATATTTTCATTTGCTTGGTTTTTCTTTCGTCCTCCACTAGTAAAAACTTAATTGATCACTTAAAAAATTGAAATGTTCCGGTAAATTTTCGTGTGAGGTTATGTTGTATGTTCTGTGTAATAATGTTTCGTTGTTGATGTCAAAGAAATCAAATAAATGAATATGTAATAGAAAAATGTCAGTGTATAATAATAATAATAAGATCTATGCATGTAGTGATTTCATTGGGTGTTTTATTTAAGTTGGTTTAGTTACATATCAATAAGCCTTTTAGATGGTTGAATTGAGAGGATCAATAAAAATGTATTTAGTTACTAAATAAGTAATTTTTCCCCATATATAAATGGGTTTGATGGGTCATGTTTTTATTGATTAATTTTTACATTTTTATGATGTTATAGTGGATGTGTAGTTGCACCCCCTACAGACCAGGTATATCAATTTATCAACCCTGCAACAACAAGCGGAAATATTTTTAATGTTAACAACAATGCTAGTTAACATTTCTATTTTGTACTATATAATATTGACAAACAGACTCTAAAATATTCTGCTATCTATCATTTTTTTTATTGAGGTGCTAATATCTTTTTAATCCTTAGAAGTGGCGATAGGCCAACAATGTGGCAATCAAGATTGTGCAGCGGTAACTCCATTTTGTAGAATTGGAATTAAGGAATGTATTGATGGAGTTTGTAAGTGTGGTGTTTCACCAACATGTGCTGATGATGATCAAGAAAATGTTGGACTTGGTCGTAAACTATTGAGTTTTTAAGAATATTCTTCTAATAATTAGTTGTTAAATAACTATGTTGAAGTTATTTATCCGTGTTCATCTTATTAGTGCCTTTTCATTGTCTAATGAATTGCAAATTAGTGGTAAGGATTGTCTCAATATTATTTTATGTTTATTACTTGAGCTTGTTGAAACAATAATAACAATAAAAACGATGTAGTTATCTAAAACAAGTTTATATTAGGTATGACGTCCAAAATAATATGCATGTTATGGTAGATCGATATGAACCTATATATTTTATAATTCACATATCTTATTATTCTACTTGCTATGTAAAATTAAAAGCAAAACATTCTTTTTTATATCATTGTTTAGTAAAATATGTGTTATAAACCAACAACCGCTTGAGGTTTCATAGACTTCTAATAAAATTAGTTCACCAACGACTATCAAGACTTTATAGAGACTAGACTCATTATTTACTTCTATTCATCAAATAAAACTCAATATTTATAGTTTGGTCACTTATTAAAAAAGAGTAAAGTATCCCGAATTCAATATTTTCTTAAAAATGGGATGTAGCCCACTTATTTTAAGACGACAACTCAAGTCATTTAGTCTAACTAAATATAGTGTTTCTTCAAGACTTTCAAGAATTTTGTCGTCTTCTTTCTAGAAGAACCTAAGTTGTCTTTATGGTCAACATGTTCATAACATAGGTATTCAACAAATTATAGAAAATTCAAGTAATTAATTTGTATAAATTTATTAATCTTTTAATTAAATTTAATTACTTACAAATCACACATATCAGATCATCACGACTTGAAGAAAAAAATAAATAATAACAAAGAGTATATTATTGAACTAAGTTTCACAAACTATTTTCTAGACTCATAATGGCACGTACAATAACAAACTAGTAGGTAAGTCAACTTATAACCTAGAACAACAAGTAATGAATGTAAGGATTTAAATAAATTGTAAGTGATAATGTAACAACAAACAATGAAGAACAGATAGATCAAAACAAAAAAATATATATACTATAAAAGATCCCTCCATGAATATGGAAGTCACATGTTTAGCGTTTCTAAAATAAATGAGTGCATTAAGGATAGAGAGAAAATAACTTCAACTAACTAATAAAAGATGGCTCATGTTAGACCCGCAAACTACTTTATCTAACTACGTGCAGACATGTCAAGGACTTGGGCATTGGTCTTGACATGGATGATGGCAAAACAGTGCAACACAAGTTAAAGGTGCTTGGGTGTTTGCAAGGCAGCTTGAACGTGCAAGGCTTACGTGCGGGCTAGGGTAATTGGCGAGGCAGTGTGTTGGCTTGACAAGGCAACGCTGTGAAGACTTGACAATGGCAAGAACAATGGCAGTTCACCAGAATTGCTGAAATAAAACCAAGTGTTGGAGGACAGCTAAAATATTATAAGTGTTGGAAGCTGGCTGAAATGTTCTTAGTGTTGGAATGTAGCCTAAATATTCTAAATGATAGAATATTAGTATTTCGTGTAGATAAGAATGTAATTTGAATTAGATTCTATCTGTTAGAAATATAGATGTTGGAAACTTAGTTTGAACCCTGTGATGACAAGTGTCGGACAGGAGTCATATGTAACTGTCGCATGTAGCTGCCATGTGCAGAAATTTTATTAAAGGTGGAAATTCGTCTAAGGCTTGGAGAGAGTGTTTTTTAGCCTTAGAGTAATTCGTGAAGACTTTCTTTTCATTAATTATTAGATTAATAAAGGTTGGGACAAGTTCCTTTAAAATTTGTTTGTTGTTTAACTTTGCTGCTTAAGTATTTCTATACTTAGTCTGATTTGTGGTTGTAAAGTAGGCTGAGTGTTACAGACATTTGTAAGATTGCCTAGAGTGGTGTTCGGTAAAAGTAAATCGACCCTCTTTCAATTGGTATCAGAGCACGGTTGAATGATGGTGAAGAACGCAGAACTGTGGGAACTGGCACGAAAAATCGAAGCGTTTGTTGGGTCTATAGATTATATCTTGGGAGACTCTACGTTTGTGGATTTGTTTACACAAGTCATTGATTTGAGACTTGACGCTGAGAAATTTCAGGGGGGAGATTGGTGTATATCGAAAGAATATTGATAATCATATCACCGAAATCTTGGATTTTCGTACCACAACTACGCAAAAACTTGAGGGACTACAGAAGGACAATGAGAACCTTCGTGCAGAGCTAGTTTTCTTGTGTCGGGCTGTGGTTACGTTGAGTTCAAATCGTGTTGAATCATCTAAGGTTAAAATTCAAGAACCAAAGGCCTTCAGTGGCGCAAGAAGTGCTAAAGAACTAGAAAACTTCATTTGGGACATGGAACAGTATTTTATTACTGCAAGGGTGCCTGACGCTGACAAGTTAAATATTACCATAATGTACTTGACGGGTGATGCTAAACTTTGGTGGAGGACTCGAAATGCAGATAATGTAAGTGTTGGTCGTCCTAGAATTGATACATGGATAAGTTAATAAAAGAAATGCTTGATCAATTTCTTCCTAGCAACGCATCTTCGCTTGCAAGGGATAAATTGAAAAGGCTAAGGCAAGGGTTCGTTGAGGGAATACATTAAAGAATTTACCTTTGTGATGTTAGACATACAGAATATGTCTGATGAGGATAAATTACACAACTTCATTTCGGGTATGCAAGGCTGGGCTCAAAACGAACTTCGTAGGCAGAAGAATGTTAGGGATCTCCCTGGTGCAATTGCTGCTGCAGATTCGTTTGTTGATTTCCAGACGACTCGTCCCTTGACAGATGTTCCCTCCACTTCAATAACAAAGCAAAGAATGATAAGAAAGGGGAATGGAAAAAGGATAGTCGTAAGGACGTTACAAATTATGAAGGAAAAGCACAAATGAGGGATGGAATAGGCAAACCAAAGAACAAAGATGGAAATTCTGAGGGTTGTTTGACTTGTGGTGGTCCTCATTTGGCCAAGTCCTGCCCAAACCGGGAAAATATAAATGCTTTGCTTGCTGGAAATATGAATCAAAATGAAGAAGATGAGGAAATTGTTGCTGCAATAGAAAACCCATTGGGATTGTCCTTCAACCATATTACATGGATTAATAATGTTGGAGAAATGTCTAGTACTTCGAATCCTCATGTTTCCCTAATTCATATAGAAATGAAAGTGAAAGAACAACGTGTGATGGCAATGGTTGATACAGGGGCCACTCATACGTTTGTAGATGTGAGAATTGCTACAAAATTTGGGCTGAAGTTATCTAAAAGCCCTTCCTACATCAAAACAGTCAATGCTAAGGCACAGACCATTGTGGGTATGGCTTATGGTGTGTCTATGTCGACTGGAAGTTGGGTTGGAAAACATAATTTGATGGTGATGCCGCTTGGTGAATTTGAGATCATACTTGGGATTGATTTTCTAAGGAAATTCCAGTTTGTTCCGTTTCCTCACTTAGATAGAGTGATGGTCATGAATGGAAGCAATGCTGGCTTTCTTAATGGATTTCATCCGTTTGGGAACATTAATAAAGTTGCAAAGAAGAAAGACAAAGGAATTTTCTTGTCTCTTATGTCAATCGACAAAGGGCTGAAAAAAGGTAATGACACTATACTTATTGCCTTGGTTGAAGTGAAACCTGGTGTGAAGATGGAAGTGCCTGATTGTATTGCCAAATTGCTTAAACAGTATGCTGATGTTATGCCGCCTGAATTACCTAAGAAATTACCACCAAGGAGGGTATTGATCATAAAATTGAGTTGTTGCCTGGTACGGTTGCTCCTGCACAGGCTCTTTATCGTATGGCTCCTAAGGATTTGGTTGTATTACGCAAACAATTGAATGAGTTGTTGGATGCTGGATTGATTCAACCATCTAAGGCCTCATATTGTGCTCCAGTTTTATTTTAAAAAAAATAGGACAGGACGATGCGAATGTGTGTATACTACAGGGCGCCGAACAAAGAAACAATAAAAAAAAAGTATCCAGTTACGTTGGTGTAGGATTTGATGGACACGTTAAGTAAGGCATGCTGGTTCACAAAACTTGATCTCAGGGCAGGTTATTGGAAGGTTAGGATAGCAGAGGGTGATGAACCAAAAACAACATGTGTAACTAGATATGGTTCATACGAATTCCTTGTAATACCATTTGGGCTTACTAATGCCTCGACAACGTTTTGCAACTTAATGAATACTGTACTTTTTGACTATCTTGATGACTTTGTTGTTGTCTATCTAGATGATATTGTCATTTATAGTCGAACATTAGAGGAACATGTTAATCAGTTAATTTTGGTTCTGTCTCAGTTGAGAAAATACACACTTTATGTCAAGATGGAAAAGTGTGAGTTTGCTCAACAAAAGACAAAATTCTTGGGGCATCTTGTTCGTAAAAACCAAGTTCGAATGGATCCTAATAAAGTGCAAGCCATTGTTGACTGGCAGGCACCTCGTCATGTGAAGGATTTGAGGTTGTTTTCTGGCTTGGCTAACTATTACAGAAAATTCATTGCTAGTTACTAAAAAAGGGCAACGGCTTTGACAGATTTGTTGAAGAAATATACAAAGTGGGTTTGGTCTGAACGATGTGATGAAGCATTTTTGAATTTGAAGAATGCTATTGCATCTGAACCTATACTCAAATTGCCTGATTTTGAGTTACCATTTAAAGTGCACACTGATGCGTCAGACAAGGCAATTGGTGGTGTAGTAGTGCAGGAAGGTCATCCAGTGGCCTTTGAAAGTAGGAAATTGAATGATGGTGAACAACGATACTCAACAAATGAAAAAAAATTGTTGTGGTGGTACACTGTTTGCAGGTTTGGAGAGTTTATCTCCTGGGTACTCGATTTGTAGTAAGAACTGATAATGTACCAAATACATTTTTCAAAACACAGAAAAAGTTTAGTCCTAAACAAGCACATGGCAAGAATTCCTGGCAGAATATGAGTTCATGTGGGAACATAAACAAGGAAAACACAACAAGGTTGCTGATGCGCTGAGTAGAAAAAAAGCGTTTGTTGCAGTATATTCAATTTCAAAACTCGAAACTGAATTCTATGATAGAATCAGGTTGTGTGCTGCAAATGATTCGTTATATGTTAAATGGATGGGTCAAGTGCAAGATGTCATAAAGAGACGGTATTGGATCAAGGGCGATCTGCTCTATTTTAAATAGGGGAGAATCGTTGTACCAAATCAGGGTGGATTGCGCAAAGACTTAATGAAAGAAGTGCATGATTCTGCTTGGGCTGGGCATCCAGGTGTTGAAAGGATGTTAGCCTTACTGTCTCGTGTTTATTATTTGCCAAAGATGGAAGATGATATAGAAGGATACGTCAAGACTTTTCATGATTGCCAAGTTGACAAGCCTGAACGTAAGAAGAAAGCAGGTTTGCTGCAACCTTTGCCTGTTCCTGAAAGGCCATTGCTATCAGTAAGCATAGATTTCATTTCTGGATTCCCTCAAGTAGATGGCAAAGCATCTATCATGGTGGTAGTTGATAGGTTTTCAAAATATTCTGCTTTTATTGCTTCACCTTAACTATGTTCATCTGAAGTTGTTGCTGATTTGTTCTACAAATATGTGGTTAAGTATTTTGGTGTTCCTACTGACATTGTGAGTGATAGAGATACAAGGTTTACAGGTAGATTCTGGACAACATAGTTCAATATGATGGGAACTGAATTAAAATTGTCTACTGCAAATCATCCACAAACAGATGGACAGACAGAAATAATTTATCACTTGTTGGAAGAATACTTGAGGCACTATGTGACGGCAAGTCAACGGAATTGGGTAACATTGTTAGACACAACGCAGTTTTGCTATAATCTGCACAAGTCGTCTGCAATAGAAATGAGCCCTTTTGAAATAGTTTTAGGCAAACAGCCTATGACGCCACTAGATGTTGACAAATCTAAAATCAGGGAAAATGTCCAGCAGCATACAGGGTTGCAAGGGACATACTTGAAATGTTATTTGACGCACAGGATAGCTTGCGCAAGGCTCAGCAGCGCATGAAGAAGTATGCTAATCAACATAGTCGCTCAGTTGAGTTCAATGTAGGTGACAAGGTATTACTGAAACTTACCCCACAAATCTGGAAACAGATTGTAAGTAAGACCAGTCATCGGGGTTTGATTCCTAAGTATGATAGTCAATTCAAAGTGGGAAAATGAGTGGGCAAAGTTGCTTATAGGTTAAAGTTGCAAGAAAGGATAAAAATTCATCCCACTTTCCATGTGAGTTTCTTGAAGCCTTACTTTGCAGATGCAGATTATCCGGACAGAAACAGTTCAAAGAGGGCTCCTCCATCAATACCTACACAGTATGATGCTGAAATTGAGAAGATCCTTGATCACCGGGTTTTGGGCACAAGTAAGAAGAATACTAAGACTGAATTCTTGGTTCACTTGAAAGGCAAGAGTGCAGGTGATGCATCTTGGGAGAAGGCAAAATACTTATGGCAGTTCGATGCTCAAATCAAGGACTATCTTAAAACAATCTCGATGAGGACATCCAGTTCAAGTGGTGCGGGTGGTCTGTTAGACCCGCAAACTACTTGATCTAACTTCGTGAAGACATGTCAAGGACTTGGGCATTGGTCTTGACATGAGTGATGGCAAAATAGTTCAACACAAGTTCAAGATGCTTGGGTGTAGGCAAGGCAGCTTGAACGTGCAATGCTTCCGTGCGAGCTAGGGTCATTGGCAAGGCAGCGTGTTGGCTTGACAAGTAAAGGCTGTGAAGACTTGACAATGGTAAGAACAAAGGCAGTTCACGAGAATTGCTGAAATAAAACTAAGTGTTAAAGGACAACTAAAATATTCTAAGTGTTGAAAGCTGGCTGAAATATTCTATGTGTTGGAATAGTGCCTCAATTATTCTATGTGTTAGAATATTAGTATTTCGTGTAGATAAGAATGTAATTTGAATTAGATTCTATCTGTTAGAAATATAGTTGTTGGAAACTTAGATTGAACCCTGTGACGACACGTGTCGGACAGGTGTCATATGTAACTGCCGCATGTAACTGCCTTGTGCAGAAATTTTATTAAAGGTGGAAATTCGTCTAAAGCTTGGACAGAGTGTTTTTTAGCTGTAGACTAATTCGTGAAGCCTTCCTTTGTATTAATTATCAGATTGATAAAGGTCAGGACAAGTTCCTGTAAAGTCTGTTTGCTGTTTAACTTTACTGCTTAAGTATTTCTATACTTAGTCAGAATTGTGGGTGTAAAGTAGGCTGAGTGTTACAGACGTTTGTAAGAGTGCCTAGTGTGGTGTTCGGTAAAAAAATATCGACCCTCTTTCAGTTCCCCATAAAATAAGAATGTACACGCACGCATCAGTTCAAATAAACACTGTAATAGACAACCATAAGCCCCACAAGTATATACAAAGGCTAAAACTATAAAGAGCATATCCCTATTTGTCTATATGACGAAGAAGCTTCACCTTTACTTTAATAGAAGATAGTTTTCGAAGTAATCAATAAGAAAATCAATAGACAAGTAGTTTATAGTATACCTCAAACAACATATATCCTCCGTAAGGATAAAAATGATCATCAAATATACAAATTGTGTATCCTAGACCTCTGACTACATATTGTCTTCCAAAGTGACCAGAAAGATCAAGTCGAAAATGATCAACTTTTTAACGAAAAAAAGTTCTAGGATCGTGGACTACAACAATATTTTAAATTAAAAAACTAAAACATGTTACTATAAATATTTTTGAATAATCCTAGGTCTATTGACTATGAAAAAACATCCCAAGAACGATGTCCACTTCTAAGTAATCATTAGAATACTCAAAAATGGACCAACTCGTGTGGTAAATAGTCAAGCAAAGCGCAATACCTCATCCATAAACAAAAGGTTCATAAAAACAGGGATCACTGGATAGAATATTATCATATATGAGTGAACGCTTAGTATAAGGTTCATTTTATTAGAAAATAGTCTACCACAAAAGTCTAAAGGGAACTTAGCCATCTGAAATGAAATTCGAACAAAGTGAAGGCCAAGTAGCTCCTAATTATGCAAGTCCATTGAAAAAACTAGTCCAAGGCTAGAAAAAATTAAAAAAAAAATCACAAATAAACCATTAAACACAACATCTAAGGCATACACCAAGATAAGGATGGTCACAAATAATAAGTGATATTTCTCCAAATCCTAAAAACCCAACAATAGACTAAATATTGATTCTAGACAATTTAACATGGTCAAGTACTTATTTCACCCAAATTCAAACATATTATAATGCTTTCACTAAATCAACCTCATTGAAGGAATGTAAAGTCCTATCATACCTTTCTGCTGACCGCATGGGCTTTAAATCATAACTTCAGAAATTTATTTATTTCTATACAAAAATGAAGGATGAAGAAGAAGGAAATGGCATTAAAATGCAAAATGGATTGAAAAGTTGGTAAAGCTGAACAAAAGAGAAGTTGGAGATCGAAAAGTTAACTCGACCACTACACAAAAGAACCTCCAGCTCACCAAATCATCCGACGAAGTAGCCCATAGAGAAATCCAACTCAGCGAGTGTCAATTCACTTCAGAATGTTGCAAAATTGAATAATGACATTTGTAAAGCTTGCCAAATTTTTTAGGACAACATTATAGAAAAGCGAATCTAAAAGGCGAGTAGACATGTCCTTCGGCGGATAACAGAGTTGTTCAGCGATCTTAACTAATATCGCGGTTTTGATCATTGTTGAGATTTATGGATTTTTTTCAATGTGTAAATTCAATTTTAGAAAAGGGAAAAGGAGTTTGTAGGCAGTTTATTCCCCACTTATGAGTGCTTTTTCATATGCTTAGAATGTTTAATAATGTTGGAGAGGATTTCGATCTATAATGTTATGATTTGTGATTCTAGTTTTATTTTCCATTGAGAATTGCAGAATCCTTACTATTTTGATGAATAACCTTTTTGGTAATGATTAATTACTTTTTTCTGTATTTTACTAAAACCCCTTATATTAGCGGTGTGATCATGTAATCAAATACATAAATAAGCATATCGATATTGTTTATTGCTGAATTTGGTGTTGTTTTAAACGGGGTTCAATCATTTATTCATGTATTCATTTTTAAATCGATGTTGCAAACACAACTGGTGAAATGGTTGGAAGAAGGATATAGCTAAGTTTGTAGCCAAATGTCCAAACTGTCAATAAGTCAAGGCCGAACATCAAAGACCAGGAGGGTTGTCTCATGATATAGCTTTCCCCCCTTGGAAGTGGTAAGATGTCAGTAGGGATTTCATAGAGGTCTTACTTCATACATGAAGGCAAAATGATTCGATTTGGGTTATTGTTGATAGATTGACTAAATCAACCCATTTTATTCCCGTCAAAGCTACTTTTTCGGAGGAAGAATATGCTAAAGTGTATCGTAAAGATATTATGAGAACGCATGGAGTTCTCGTGTCTATCATTTCGAGTAGAGGTAGACAATTAAATTCTCATTTTTGGAAAACATTCCAAAGTGGGCTTGGTAACAACGTGAAACTTAGTACCGCATTTCATCCAAAAAAGGAAAGTTTGGTGGAATGAACCACCTAAACCCTAGATGATATGTGGAGGGAATGTATCATTGACTTCAAGGGTAATTAGGATAAGCATCTTTAATTAATTTAATTTGCATAAAATAATAGCTATCACTCAAATAATTACATGGCACCCTTTAGGACCCTTTATGGGAGTAGATATATATCTCCAATTGGTTGTTTTGAGGTAGGTGAGTTTTCTTCAATCGGTCGTGAAGAAATTTATGAGGTTGTGGACAAATTCCGAGTCATAATGTATAGATTTAAGATTGCCCAAAGTCGGCAAAAATCTTATGGCGATAGAAAGAGAGAACTAGACTTTTTGGTAGTTAAGTTGGTCTATTTTAAGATATCACGCATGAAAGGGGTGATGAGGTTTCTTAAAAAAGGAAAAATAATCCCCAGTATGTGGGGCCATATGAGATTTTGAAACACATGTTATGTGTTGCCTACGAGGTGAAATTAACTATTATGTTGGTGTTGGTGCATCTGGTGTTCCATGTATCAATGTCGAAAAGTTAATAGGCTATACAATGTCTACCCTTCATCTAGATGGTTTAGAAGTTGATGCTAACATTTCCTATGAAGAGGTCCTGGTTAAGATTTTAGACATGCAAGAGAAGAAGCTTAGAAATAAGGAAATAGCTTCCGTTTAAGTTCTTTGAAAGAAATATCTTTTGGAAACTCTACTTGGGAGGCCGAGACTGATATGATGTCCCAATAACCTCTTCATTTTACTTCCTCTTCTAGTGAAGATTGAGGTTAGTACTTCCTCCTAGTTTAGGAGGGTGATAAGTGTATTTTAACTTCCCTGATTTCTCTTAATTATGAATGTTCTTGTGAAAATTAATGTTTCATATGTGTCATTAATTATACGTTCTTCATACTTCATGACACATGATTATATGGTTGATATCATTGATTTATTTCATATTTATTTTTGTGAAAATTCCAGAGTGTGAAGTGATGAAATGAAGTATTGACTCTTTGTTGAATATGTTAAGCTAGATGAGAGGGAGAAGTATATTCCTCCTTACATAATGTGAAATGGTGAAATATGTGCATAGTTTATAGTTGATATAATTTCTACTTCTTAATGATGCATTGCTGTATTTAGGAATGAATTAAATGTTTACTCCTTTATATTTGAATAATCTTTTTATACATGTTTTGGTTGTCTTTCTATTCTTTATCATAGATTCCAAAAAGATGTTTAAACTGTCATTCGAGGACAAATGTTCCAAAAAGAGAGGATAATTTACACCTCGGAGATCCAATGAACTATGATTGAGCTTAACCTAATGAATTATGACCTAAAAAGGGGTGATTGAAGTCCCAAGTGTTTGGGGAGAGAGTCTGGGATGTTTAGAGGGTATAGAGATGAGAAACGAAGAAAAAATTTCAAACGGACGCAATTAGAGGATGTGGGTGCGTCGCATGCATGGTTCCATATTCTGAAATTTCAGCACTGCGTAACACGGATCTTATGCTTCAAAATGCATTTTCAAAAAAAAAAATTGGAACCGTTAGCGTGTCGCAGACTCACCTCCCAGATTTGTAAATATTTAGATTTTTCAAGTTGAAGTTTCATTCTAAAAACCTACTAGTTTATAGGTGTTTTGGGTATTTTTGTAGTTTAATATCAATCACTCAACGAGATATGAAAAAAGAATTAGAAGTTATACCTTCTATCTAGCTTCTCTCTCCTCAAACCTCCATTGAAGAACATTGGAGCTTCAAGAATGAGACCAACTCGCAAAGGATTCAACTCAAATTCATGATTAATCATATTTAAAGGTATGGAGTCTTTCACTCTTAGGCTTCTATTCCCCAAGAGGTCCCTTCAAAGACTATTTCAAAATCTCTAAAAAAAAAAGGGTTTTCTCTATTCATTGGACTTCTTTGAATAACGAAATCAGTAATCTATTATGATGAATTATGATTACTTATGGTTTTTTAGGTGTATTATGATGGATAATTGTTGTTGATTACTTTAATTTCCCATGCAACCATGTTCTTTCCCAATATTATAAATCTTGGATCTTGTGTGGTGAACTGGTTGAAAATGATTAATATATCAATTGTTATATTTGTATTAATTGTGTTATTACATCATGTACTGCCTTAGGTTATATAATGTTTTGGTTTGGACCTAATTCCTTAAGAATGCATGAATGCCCCTCTTCTCCTAACCCTACCTCTTGAGTTATGTTGACTTATTATTAGGGCTGATGTAATTAAGTATGATATTGCTTTAATTTTTTTTGTATAATGACGAATATGGATTTGATGGGTAAATGTCATCGATTTGGGGTAAAATATTGAATGGGTATCTTGGAGGTCATTGGTAAGATCTTCAAGGTCATGAACATGTTGTTGTTGTATTGGTGGCCTAACTTTGGTAATGTTGGTTTATTGAACTATGGATGATGAAATATATGTATGATCATACTATCAATATGATGGTTATGAGATTATGATACGTGTACTATTATGAGGGGTTGAAGGTAATTTCTAAATGCATCGTATAACTATGTTATGAAGTACTGTTCTCATATGATGTTCGGTTATGATGAAAGGATTTTCTCATCCTAAAACAGGTGAGCTAAGGATATGTTATCTTAGGGGTTAGAATCCTGATACCTATATTATGAATCAATTGTAAGGATAAAGACACTTCAAAAAGGAAATTTTTCTTAGCACCAAGCGATCTTGACATTGAGAGGTGTTCCTTCACAAATGAAGGTAGGTTCAGACTATGTTCTCTCATGAGGTGGAAACTGTAATGCTAATTAGCATAAAAAGTGTTTGTAGTAACAACCTCCTAGTTCCTTAACCATGTTCTGCCATAGGAAACCTTGCTAGTGAATCCACCTAGATGCTATATGAATGAATATGTCTTAGCTTGGCATGTAGGACACCCTTCTTTTGGGTTGAGAGGATGACACCGGATTCCATGTTAGCTCACATGATCTTTGTTGGTTATGGTAATGTTTCCCGAAAGTTAAAATGAAAGAATGAAAGTAATAAGATTAACTATAACTAGGACTATTCAAGAGGTTTTGCTTTGTGTAGGTAAGGGTATGAGACATTACTAATAAATTGCACAAGTGGATTTTTAGGCGAACTCTAGGGTATGTTCTTTATGAATGTATGTTATGAATACATTGTATGATGTTGGTCTCATATGCTGTGTAGTTTCGCTTGATATACATGATGTTAGTCTGAATTGTTTTGCATGATAATGACTACACTTGTTATGATGATATATGAGATACAAGATCGTGTTGAAGATCGCTTTGTTGGTTTACTTGGTCTATTTGGGGTTATGGGCCTTCAATTACACATTGCACTAGTAGAGTTGGATTCGAATTGTTAGTAAAGTCTTGTGATGCATTGTTGAAATGGACTTTATGAATGAAATGTTGACTATGACTTCTTTATTGTGTAACTGTTAAACATGAACATGACTATGTTTTGCTGAGGTGATAAGGAGTTGTATATGTTCTTGCAATGTGCATAAAGGTTTTTAAAGTGAACTAGAATTCTTATACAAAATTTCTCTTTGTGCACATTTTCAAATGTTATACTTGAATATGTATTGGTACTTAGTACGCGTGGTTTGTACTAACGCATATGTCTTCAATTTCTACATAAGTGTAATTTCGGGCTACTCATGTGCTTCAAGGCCAATTTCAAAAAGATTATTGGATTGTTTTCAAATTGGTGAGTCCTCATGTCTGAGGTAAAAAGCATATTAATCTAGTTTTGTTAGTTTGCTTATACTGATATACATTGTTATATTTCTCCCAATTCAAGAACTATGTTGTATTCATTTTATAAAATTTGTAATATTATAAGGCATATGTTCCAATTCTCAAACTCTTATGTTTATATGGTCATGTAAGAAAATTATTGATAGTATTTTGATATACAAAGTGAAGTGGAACTTCAAATGAAATTTTTTAACTTTTTTACTTTTTATTATATCTATGATGCAAGGATGTATGCTAGGGGCTAGTCTAAGGCCTGTTCGAGGACGAAGACGCCGACTATAATTAGGGGGTACTCTTCGATCCTCATATTTGTACAAATTATATTTTCTCAAACTAATCCCACTCATTTCCATGATTACAAAAATATATCCCTTCATATTGCTCCAAACCTCATATATCATGAATGGACAAAACACATGGAAGTGGATTGAAATTATGTTAGAAAAGTTGTAGATAAGATTTATTATCTTCCACATGTATCTAATAATCTTAAAATAGTAGATGTCTTTTAAAATGTATGGAATTGCAATGCCATTAGTTTCTAGATTGAAATTGATCATCTTTTATTCATTCACATCATTTTGAGGTTATATGTGAGGATGTTCAACTGATGCTAATAGTTCTAGATATCACTTTACTAGTTCTAAATAATTATTTAGTTCTGGGGTCGATTGCTTTCTCTGTGTAGGAAATTTCCTCGATTAATATAACATGTTTTTAAATATAATATAATTAGGAATATAAAATATTTAGGAATGTACAGAGAAAATTTTAGGCATGTATATAGTAAGTTTTATTTAATGAAAAAACGCTTTATTTCATAGTTCTCATTCTGCAAACTTTAAAGTCATCATATAAAGGTTTTTACAAGTAATATCATAGTGTGATTATTATTGGCTACAAAAGAAATAAAAAAGTACATTTTAAATTGTAGCATAGAGTAATGACAGGTTGATATGATGAAAATGCTATATTTGATCAAATTACCTCTTAGATTAATTAGACAATTAAAATAATATGTTATAATTTCAAAGTTATAAATATAAAAAAGGAAAACAATTTAAGGAAAAAAGTCAATTTCATTAAAGAAAATAACATCAAATTTTGAGAAAATATCACAAATACTACAAAAAATCTTTGACCATATCAATTTTAATATTTATCTATTGAATTTTATTTTTGGCATGATATTAATGAACTTGATAGTATATATTGTGAAAAAAAGGAACACTTCAAAGTAAAACAATAAAATATATTACTTCCTACCATACAATATGGAAAAGTCTTTAGTGGTTGTTTTTTTACTAGTCACCTTTTTGATCTTTTGTATTGGTTGGTTTTTCTTTCTATCTCTACTAGTAAAAATTTATTCATCGCTAGAAAGTTTAATAATTTAAGACGATTTTCATGTGATTTTATGTTTTATTTTTTTAATAATAATATTTCGTTGTTGATATAAAAAAATCAAACAAATGAAATTTTAAAAGAAAAATCTCAGTGTGTAACTAAAATAAGATCTATGCAAATAGTTATTTCATTGAATGTTTTATATAAATGGGTTTAGTCACAATCCATCTTCAAGGTCTTACCGTCAATCCTTAAATAAACCCAATAAGGGTATAGTATCATCATACAACAATAAGAAACATAATGACAAGGCAAATTCAATATCTACATCACAATTGATCACTAGTTCATAGTTTAAGTGAAGAGACTTAGGTCAATTTCATTAAATACTTCATAACCTAGATCAACTACTCAAGAACTAGCATAATTGGACTAAAAGTCATCTTAACATATTAATGATTGATACAATAACATCATCTACTAGTAAATCAACCAATAACCAAGTAAATTGAACAAACATTACACAATTTGTATTGACATCACAACCTAGGGTTGAGGATAATATCTCATCTTCTACAAACTAGACCAATACATCAATAAGTAGTGTAATATAGTAATAATTAATCATTGTGTAATCAGTAAAAATATAAGAATCAATAAAAAAATTAATTAGAAAGAGCAATTTCGACATTGGAAAAGACCCACATGAAAACTCAACTTTTGAAGTCAATTTGAAGGAATCCTTTGAGGAAGAAGTCCCTAAGGTGAAAGAAATACCATACCTTAATGTTTTGATGAATATTGATGGAGAAATTCTACCCAGTACATCCTTGATCTTTCATACGCGGAGAGCATACCCCAGATGCAACTGGCGTCGTCGTCTTCTCAAAGGACTCAGACAAGCCTTTAGCATTCACAAACATGTGATCTGTAAAAATTGTGAATAATGATAAACTTTTACATTCAATTGAAGTATACTTAGACTTCATACTGAACCTTCATATTGTCATACGATATTCTAAAAATTTGTCTCACATATATTAACCATCTTATATTACAAATGTGGACTTTGCCAATAATTAGTAATTATGCCAAATAGGCCTTAGTAAAAAAGAATCAAACGAACATAATTCAAAAACAATACTCTCAATAAGTACTAAAGTTTTCCTACGATGGAACATGAAACATAGCATCCCCGAACAGGAGGACCTACCAATACATGGAGGAAAGTTTGAAGCTTCTTCAAATCGACCTCCTTAAACTTCAATGACCGGACCCTACATTTGTAGTACTATAAACTAATGGTGTTAGTACGCCACATGCACTAAGTATGAGTATTTGCATATACCATTTAAGGACATGCATGAAAAAGTATCATTTATCATTTCATTACAAAACATGATAAATCATTTGAGTGTCTTCAATGCACATGCCATAAAACATATATACAAGTTAAGGATTCCATAAACATAACGCATGACATTAGTAAAGACATAATATCGTAGAGTCATGTTAACATTAATATTAAATAGATCGCATATAGATAACATAAAAAACACTTGCCAATGATCCCATACCCAACATACAAGTGCAATGGTTATATAAAGCCCCATAACCCCACACAACCAAGTAGATAAGATAGGAGACAATGAGTAAATCTTTTCTCAATTTAACTTGTAACATAAGTAGTCATCACATCATATAATAATATAAGCCATTAACATATTAATCATAATGACCAACATCATACACGAGTAACATCATGTATCGTAATCATATGTCTTTCATGTTATCATACTACATAAGAACAATCCTCTAAGACTTCCCTTAGAGTCAGATTGTGCAATGTCTAGGTAAAGTCCCATACCCTACCTATAGTAAGTAGACTCTTGAAGTCACCCTAGTCAACGTTAATTTACATGTCTTTCATTTAACATGAGGGAAAATTCACCTTAACCGACATAGACCATGTGAGATTAACATGGAATCCGGTGCCATAAAACCTCTCACCGAAAGAAGGTGGTCTACCAGCCAAAGTAGAACCAAACATGACATAGCTTTCTAGGTGGATTCACTAGCTAGTATCCTATGGTCGAAACATAATTCAAGAACGAGGAGATGTCTTAGAGACCCATAGTTCCACATTACATGGCATCCTAAACCTAAGGAGATTCATTGTGACCTACCTTCAAACTATTCAAAGGACACCTCTCATATCTAATTCATCGGTGCTTAGCTTAAGTCCCTTTCATGAATAACCTTTAAGTTTTCTTTAATAATAAAATTATCATAGGTCATAGGAGATTAACTCCTTATATAAACATGATCATGAGCTCTTTAGGATTAGATGAAAATTTCCTTTCATCATAACCCTTCGTATGTTAGATTAATATAACATAGTCATCTTCTCTAAAGCATACAAGAGAATATCATAACATGCAATTTTCGTGTTTTCATCATGATCTCACAAGTAACATGTTCATAGCGCAATATATAAACATAGAAACATCATACATACTACCATAACATAACATCATAATTTATAGGTTCATATAAACAGTGTAGAGTAATCACAACATTTAAACACATACATGTTACTTCCAAGAATCTTATTCAAGAACTTACATTCAACTTACCGTGAAATACTCAATAGCACAATCAAGAATAATAATTTAGTTAATATACAAGATTAATTCATAATATAGGATAAGGGAAAACGGACATTAGATAGTTGTTTCAAGTAGTAGAAACAACCCATTCGAAACCATCAATTTGAGAAAGATCTTGCATTACACGAAATGCAAACATAATTCGTGTGAATTCAATCATAGAAAATCATTATTTTTAACCGAAAGTCATAAATCTAAAGCTAGAAAGAAAATCCATTTTATAGAGTAAAAACCCTAGAATTTGATTTTCTTGAAAATTGCCTTTGAAAGGACCTCTTGGGGAAAGTAATGACCATATTGAAAAACTCAAACCATATAGATGAAGAATCAACGAAAATTTGGATTAAAACCTTAAAGTGTTCATCTTCATCCTTAAGCTCTTCGTTTGAATCATATTTGGACATGTAAAAAGGTGTCTAACATTTACATATAATCCTATAAAATACCCAAAATACCATCCACTTAAATGTGTATTTTTATGAAGTTAAATTACAAAACAAATGACTTAAAGGATTCTGGTAAGTGGCTGCACGTCGCGGGACCAAATCCCGTCATTTTCTCGGAAATTTTGGGTTGAGGCAGTGAGGTACGTGTCAGCCTCCCATCTCGAGGCTACCCCTCACATCTTGATGCAGAAAAGCACGTGACGAATGTCTGTCGTGCACTTGTTCGTCTATTTCTGCATGTTCGCAGGCTGCAAGGCAGCATGCTCACCCATGTTTGGGTCCTTACGATAGACCCTTCAGGTTTTACTTGGGATGTCGTTACCAGAAGGTTGGATCCTTTGTACACCATAATAGATGTATAAGGTCTTTTTACAAGTTTTGGACTCCAATTGATACCTCGAAACCATCACCAAACATAGGAACATCAACAAGTTCTAATTAGCTAGTTTCCGGACGTCAAGGTCTTTCTTTGTCATTTTTGCTCTAACCTTTTCTAAAAGAACTTATTACATTTATATAGGTCTGGAAAAAAATTTTAAACATTATTTAATAGATTAAGCTCTAGTCCAAGACATGTGATTTTTGAAGTGTTAAATTATCCCCCCCCCTGGAACATTCGTCCCCGATTGACATTTAAATCTTTTGAAGGGTAAGATAGACTAAATAATAGCATCCCAACCAGCACATAAGATAACATTATGCTTAGCACTCAAATCATGATGCACAAACATATAAGATCTCTATATTTCTAACACCCCATATATTCCATGACCTATACTAGAGCGTAATATGTTGAATAATGATGGTTTTAGACTTTAATAAGTATGAATAACTTGTTTGAAAATTTTTGGAGAAATAGGATTAAAGAAAAGCCTTAACGTTTGGAAACTAGGAACATTTAACTAAATGATGTCCCTATGTTTGAAGAAGATTTCGGAGGGTCTTATGAAGTCCAAAACATGTAAAAAAAATCTTTGGTAAAGTATAATATAGTATAGAGAGTCTAAGTGATTGAAAAAGTACCCCAATGACCACCAAAAGGGTCCATGGTAAGGATCCAAACATGGGTAGGCAGGCTGCACGAAGCAGTCTGCGAAAGTCAAGAAATGGGGGGCTACTGTGCGACGCGGCAACTACTTCCTAGATATCTTAAAATTCGTATTTTGGGTTTTTTGATTTCTCAAATAGACATATTTAAGTGAGGGGTCTTTTACGTAATTTCATGGATTACTATATAATGTATAAGGGTCAACTTTAAGTAAATTTCATCACTCAATCATGTCCCACAAGTTGAAATAAAAAATCACTCTCTCTCTCCCAAAATCTCTCTTCCTCCAAAACTCCATTGAAGACAATGAAAGCCCCAAGAAGAAGACAAGCCTTCAAGTTGTTAAACCTAATTTCGTGGCTTTCTCATAAATAAGGTATGGTTTCTTTCACTCTTCAGATTCCTTTCCCCAAAAGGTCCTTCAAAATATGATTTTTAAATCCCCCCAAAAAAGGGTTTTCTTCTCAAAAGGGTCTTGTTTCTATAACAAAATTTAGAGTTAATTATGATAAAAATTTGTGTATTATTAAGAATTAATATTGTTTTGGTATGAATTAATGTTTAATTGTTGATTCTTATGAGATTTCCCTTGACCAATGTATTTCTCCTAAATCCCAAATTTCTTGGATTGATTAAGGTGAAATGTTGAGGAGGACGAACATGTCAATTGTTTAATTTGATTTTAGTTATGTTTATAATTCATAAATTGACCTATTTATTATGTTGATTGTGAATTCTTAGGTATTGATGTTTGAAGTCTCATGAAGGACAATGAGGTATGATCTTTAGTATCCTTTGATCTCAATTATGCAAGGTTAATCTACTTATGTGATAATGATGCTATAGATAATTGTGTAGTTGTGATGTTGGTGACAAGGATCCCCCATCCCTAACTCTAGATCAAGGAATTGGCAATGAAGTATGTAAATATGTTATGATGTGATCATTATATGATTGAATGTAGCTTCTCATGATTATAATGTGGTGTCTATAGTGAAATGATAGTTCTCACTTGTGATCACCTATGAGATATTATGATAAGATATTTTCTTAAAGGTCTAAAAGTGACTAATGTTGACTTCTATGATGTTATATGACTATTTCTAAAGGGGATTATTGCTTAGCACAGAAAGGGCATATAAATTAGATGTAGGTCTCTCGTTTGTATGTCCGACCTCCCGCATGAGTTTCTCACAACTAGTCGTGTTGGTTCACAAGATATGTGTTGTCTCATAAGATGGAAACTTTCACGATTAGTAGTAATGGTTTATAGCAGCATTTCCTTGACCCTTAACTATGTGACCACATAGGACTCTATCTTAGTTGATCCACCTAGAATAGCTATGTCTGAATGATTGCACCCTAGGCAAGTGTTAACCCTCTCTTTTCTGTGTGGGGATAGATCACCGGATTCAAAGTAGCTCACATGGTGTCATGTAGGTTATGGTAGTTATTTCCCTAAATTAAAAGCAAAAACTATATATGTATGTGAACTTCTATTAGGGTTGTCCTAAATGTTACTACATAGTGTGAGGGAGGGTATGAGACTTCTCTTACACATTGCACATGTGGAATCCTATTGGATGGTTCTAGTAGTTTTCTATTATGACTATGATTATGTTTATGATTATTTTGATAAGCTATGAATAGTATTGTTATATGAAGCATGTTATATATATTAGAATATGGTGTAAGTGTGAAATGGGTTGCTTAATGTGATACTTAGCTTTGAATAGGGTTATGGGCATTATTCTTGGCATTGATCAAGTGTGACTTGAGTTAATTATATGTTGATATGGTTATGATGTTCCTTATATGTGTACATTGAATTGTTGGTCATTTATGCATAGTTTTGACTAAACTGTGCCTTTTCTCATGCATTAACGATGTTATGCATAGGGACCATACATAGTACATGTGGTTTCTACTAACCCATATTTCTTCCCTTTTTCCCAAAAACATTGTATGTTCAGGCTGTTGATGTAACATTGAGGCTAAAGCAAGAATGCTTATTGTAACGATCCAAAGTACACCTTAGTTGTTACCGGCATCGTCATCCTCTACGAGGACCAAGAAAAGCCTTTTACCATTCGTCATAGAAATCATATGTCAAAAAGGAAGAAAATTTTAAACTATTGCTTATATATCATGGAGGTTTACATAGACCTCTACATAGGAAACATATATAGTATTCTCACAACATATCATAATAACACATAGGAACTTAGTCTAATACTTTGTTTAACATTAACCATCTAACGAAGTCAAATAATCTGGGCAAAGTCCTTATACAAATCCATAGTTGCCACATAGGGCTTACATAAATATCATCAACAATAGGAAAAAAATGAATGTCTACTAGACAATACAAGTACTACTAAGATAATGTGTGTGGTAGCATCCTCAAACTAGAGGGCATACCAAAACTTGGAGAGTCTAGTAAATAAGTAACTTTTTTCCATATATAAATGGTCTTGATGGGTCATATTTTTATTGGCTATTTTTTACATTTTATGATATAGTACATACTAGTTCCGCCTCCTATACATCAAGTATCTCAATATACTAACCCCACAACAACAAAAGGATAAATTCTAAATCTAAACAACAAAACTCGTCAACAATTCCATTTTGTCCTATATCAATTTGACAGACTTATTATAAAAAATTTTGCTATCTATTTTTCTTAGTGAGGTTCTAATATCTTTTCAATCAATAGATGTGGCAATGGCCCAAAAATGTGGTGATCAAGACTGTTAAGCGGTAATTGCATTTTGCAGAATTGGAATAAGGGAATGTATCGATGGAGTGTGTAAATGTTGCGTTTCACCAACATGTGCTGATGATGATCAAGAAAATGTTGGACTTGGTCATAAAGTATTGAGTTTTTAAGAATATTCTTCTAATAATAAGTTGTTAAATAAATATGTGGAATTTATATTATTCGTTTTCATCTTATTAGTGCCTTTTCATTGTCTAAAGAATTGAAGATTAAGTTCTAAGGAGTATCTCAATATTATATTATGTTTATTAGTTGAGCTTGTTAAAACAATAATAACGATGTAGTTACCTAAAAAAAGTGGAGATTAGCTATGATGTCCAAAATAATATGCATGTTATGGTAGATTGATATTGACCTACATATCCTATAATTCACATATCTTATTTTATTCTACTTGATATGTAAAATTAAAAGGAATTTGAAAACATTCTTTTTGTATATCATTGTTTAATAAAATTTGTGCTATAAACCAACAAAGGCTTGAGCTTTTATAGACTTCTAATAAAATTAGTTCACCAACAACCATCAAGACTTTGTACAGACCATAGGACTAATCAAATAAAATTCTATATTTTGAGTTGTGTCACTTTTAAAAAAGAGTAAAGCAGCCCGAATTTTATATTTTTTAAAAAAAATAGGCTCAAGCCTACTTTATTTAAGACAACAACTCAAGTCATTTAATCTAAATAAATTTAGTGTTCCTTCAAGAATCTCAAGAGTTATATCGTTTTCGTTCTAGATAAACTTAAATTGTCTATATGGTCAACATGTTACACATATAGGTATTCAATAAATTATAGAACATTAAAGTAATTAATTTTTCTTAATTATTTAATATATTCATTCAATTGAATTACTTACAAACCAAACATATCGGATAATCATGAGTTGAACAAACAAATAAATAATAACAAAGAGTATATTAATAAACTAAGTGTCACAAATTGCTTACTTGAGTTATATAGCACCTGCGACAACAAACTAGTAGGTAAGTCAACTTATAACCTAGAACAATAAGTAATGAGTGTAAGGATATAAATAAACTATAGGAGACAGTTAACAACAAACATTGACTAACAGGAAAATGAAAAATAAAAAATATATATAATATCTAAGACCCCTACATGAATATGGAAGTCACAAGTTTAGAGTTTCTAAATCAATTGAGTGCACTAAGGATAGAGAAAAAATAAGTACAACTAACTAATCAATGATGGTTCTACATAAAATAAGCACGCAGGCGTCAGTTCAAATAAACATTATAATAGACCACCATAAGCCCCACAAGTATATACAAAGGCTAAAACTGTAAAGAGTGCATCCCTGTTAGTCTATATACAGAGAAATCTTGGCCTTGACTTTAATTGAAGATAGACTTCCAAGTAACCAATAAGATAATCAATATACCATTACTTTATAGTATACCTTGAACTACATATATCCTCCATGAGGATCAAAGACTAATCAAATATACATATTGCATAATCTAGACCTCAAACTACATATTTTCCTCCAATGTGACTAGTAAGATCAAGTAGAAAGGGATAAAGTTTGTAACATATAAAATAACCAGGATCATGGACTGCAACTATAAATTAAATGACAAAACTAAAATATGTAACAATAAATATTTTTGAAATATCCCTGGTCAAATGATTATGAAAAGGTTCCCCAAGAACGATGTCCACTTCTACGTTATCATTATAAAACTTAGAGATGGGCAAACTCATATGCTAAATGGTCAAGTAAAGCTCAATACCTCATCCATAAACAAAAGGTTCATAAAAAGAGGGATCACTAGATAGAATATTATAATATATGAGTGAACGACTAACATAAGGGTTATTTTATAAGACATGAGTCTACTAAGGGGAACTTATCCATCCAAAATGGAATTTGAAAAAAGTGAAGGCCAAGTATCTCCTAATAATGAGTGTCCACGGAAAAAACTAGTCCAAGGCTTGATGAATCAAAAATGCACAAATAAAGAATTAATCACAACAACTAAGGCATACAACAAGATAAGGATGGTAATAATCAATAAGTGATATTTCTCCAAATCCTAAAAACACAACAATAGACTAAATATTGATTTTAGGCAATTTATCATAGTCAAATACTTATTTGCCCCAAATTCGCACATATCATCATGCTTTCAATATTAACTTCAAATGAAGTAACGTGAAGTCAGATCATACGATTAAGCTTACTGCATGCGACTGAATTTAGGGTTGTTTTAAAATGGGTTGAATCATTGATTCAAGTTTTCATTTTGAATAAATGTTCCTTACACAATTTTAGCTACTCTCTATAGTTAGTTTTCTTGAAAAAGGCTCTAAGAGTAGATTGAAACTTGATCGTTCTATTCATTTATGTCTTTACAACCAAACTTCAAAAACTAGGATTAATTCAGGAATTGGGTTGCTTTAAATTACTAAACTTGTTAACGTTCGAGAGAACTCACTCGAAATATTATAATTGATTGATATATTGCTATCGTAATTCCAACCTATCTGTAACGACCTGTTTAGTCGTTTTGAGCAACAGATTTTAAATTCTGGAAAAACTGGCGGGGACAACGGATGGAACGACGGACCGTCGTAGTCACGACGGCCCGTCGAGGAGGTGTCGTCCCATGGCACTTAGAATTTTGAAATTGGGTACTGAAAATCGACTCTCTGTAAATTGTGACGGACCTGCAGGACGTGCCGTCACATCCACGACGAACCGTCGTGAGTTCCGTTGCAAAACACTTCAATTTGAGAATTTGGTGCAAGAAACGAGTTTCTGACCGTCATGACGGAGGAACAGGACGGACCGTCACGGCTTTGACGGGCCGTCACAGGCCACTTGAGCTCGAGGGAGCTGCGATGACCATCGTGACGGACCGTCGCAGGCACGACGGCCCGTCACAGGTTGGCGCAGTCCCAGGCAAAATAGGATTCCTCTACACGTTTTAAGGGTCGTTTTGACTATTCTTTCCTTAATTACAAAGATTGAGGGTTAACATTTATAAGTATAATTACTTAGGGGTTAAAAGGGGTAACCTTAAGTTAATTAGGGGGTTTTATTGTCCTCTTTTATTCTTAATTATTTGTAATTAGGGTAAGGAAAGAGGGTTTGAATAAAACAAAAAAGAGGAGAAACGAACGAGTAGTAGAGAGAGAGAAACGAAGAGGATAGCAAGGATTTTGAGAAGATAGCTTGTTGATTCAATTCTTCGGTGGAGGTAGGTTATGGTTTATATTACGATATTCGTAGTGAACTCTTAGTAGTAATAATATGTGTTGATGATATTGTAAACCTGTCTATATGCTTAATTGTATGCTTGTATGAATATGATCATGTGATTTTGATAAAACAAGCATGATGAAAACCATTGAATCTCAAATCTTGAAAGAAACTTTAATCTATGATATTAATGATGATGCCTTGGTATAAAAGAAGGCTTGGCGAATTAAAGTAATGGGATTGATGATGCCTTGGTATAGAGAAGGCTTGATGAACGGATGGAATGAATTTAGTGGATCGGAGTGTCACGTTCCGACACATAGTAATAGTGGATCGGAGTGTCACGTTCCGACACATAGTATTAGTGGGACGGGTGTCACGAACCGACACGTAGATATAGGGGATCGGAGTGTCACGTACGACACATATAGGGGATCGGAGTGTCACGTTCCGACACATATAGGGGATCGGAGTGTCACGTTCCGACACATATAGGGGATCGGAGTGTCACGTTCCGACACATATAGGGGATCAGAGTGTCACATTCCGACACATAGTGGTAGGGGATCGGAGTGTCACGTACCGACACAAGAGGAAGAAAGATAATGAATCTTGAAAGATGTTAATATACTCAACATAATGAACTTAATTCCCAAATGAGTATGGTATTGAGGCTTGAGTCCTCATGGATGAACTTGATGGTATTTATTGACGATTATAATACTTGTTGTTGCTACATGTTGAGTTTATAGTTGATTTATAATATTACTTGATATGTATTATCGCCTATTTTGAGTTAACCGATGATATCTACTCAGTACGTGTGGTTTGTACTGACCCCCTACTTTTATGTTTTCCCCTTGTTATTGTGTGTTATGCAGCAAACGTTCCGTCAACTTCGACTCAGCAGTAGATCAAGCCAGTCTTCACTCCATCGGAAATTCAGGGTGAGCTAATGCGTCTAGCTTGGTCTGGGTCTCCTTCTTCAAGTCTTGATGCCTTGAACTTCCGGCATGGACTAGCTTTTTAGTATTTTGTTCTTAGACAGTTTTAGTTTAGAAATTGAGATAGATGTTCTTGTGATGATGACTTCCAGATTTTGGGAATATTAATAATAGTTGAGTTGTTTATTATGAGATAAGTCTTCCGCATTATTCTGTTGATATTATATGAAATGTTAAGTTTTAGATGGGTTGGTTCGCTCACATAGGAGGGTAAATGTGGGTGCCAGTCGCGTCCCCGATTTGGGTCGTGACAGACTTGGTATCAGAGCATTAGGTTCATTGGTCTCATCACAGAAGAACAGGTCTAGTAGAGTCTTAAAGAACGGTAGGGGGGACGCCTTTACTTTTCTTTGAGAGGCTATAAGACATTAGGAAAATTCCATTCTTTCATTCTTTCTTTCGTGCTACAACTTGAGTCCAATTGGTATCTAGGTGATACAAATTGGTATCTGACCATCTTCACTCTATTTCGCAGATGGTTAGAACTAGAGCTACGACCGCACCAGCAGCGACAACGGAAAGACATGAAACTACTGAGCCAGCCACTGGGGCTGTGGCTCGAGGAGGAACAGCGGCAAGAGGCCGTGGAAGAGGTCGTGGGAGGACGTCCTCTAGAGGAAGAGGACGAGCCCCTAGCCCATCTGATACTAGGGCGGTGACTCCTCCACCGACTGAGGATGCAGTAAGAGAGGGTGAGGAAGGGGAAACCGAACAAGGGCAGATTGAGGAAATGCCACCCCAACCTACCCCAGAGATGATCAACCAAGTACTTGCTTATCTTAGCGGGTTGTCTGATCAGGGTCAAGCACCTCCAGTGGTTTCTGCACCAACACCTCCGGTTTCAGAGATACGACATGCGGCTACTATGGCTCCCCGCATGGGTGCAACATTGGGAATAGGCACATTTCCACGTCTGACTACTGGGCCTATTATGACAAACGATCAACACGAACTTTTCAGTAAGTTCTTGAAATTGAAACCCCAGTCTTCAAGGGTGCAGAATCTGAGGATGCTTATGATTTTCTGGTTGATTGTCATGAGCTACTACACAAGATGGGGATAGTAGAGAGGTTTGGTGTTGAGTTCGTGAGCTATCAGTTCCAAGGTAACGCCAAAATGTGGTGGCGTTCACATGTTGAGTGTCAACCAACAGAGGCACCACCTATGACTTGGGAATCATTCTCTACCCTATTTATGGGAGAAATATATCCCAAGGACTTTGAGAGATAGAAAGAGGGATGAGTTCTTGAGTCTGGAGCAAGGTAGAATGACGGTTAATGCATACGAGGCTAAATTTCGCGCACTATCCAGATACGCCACCCAACTCTGTTTCAGTCCACAAGAATGGATCCGCCGTTTTGTGAAGGGGTTGAGGTCAGAATTGCGGATTTCAGCCTTACAGATAGCGGCAACAGCAACATCCTTCCAAGAGGTGGTAGACTTTGTGATAGAGGTGGAAGGAGTGAAGCCAGATGACTTCACCACGACATCGACATCAAAGAGATTTCGAAGGGGAGGTGAGTTTAATGGTTCCTACTCTAGGGACAGAACTCGGAGGTCACTCAGTTCGACCAATACAGTCTTCACTACAGACTGTAGTTGGGGGTCCACCTCAGAACGGTCAACACTACTCCGAGAGACCTATGCCCGATTCCAGAGAGTGCTATGGATGTGGGGAGATGGACATATTAGGAGGAATTGTCCAAAACAGAGTTACAGAGCCCCCCTAGCTAGAGGTAGGGGTGGTCATGGTAGAGGTCGTTTTTCTGGAGGACGTGGTGGTCGAGGTAATGGCGGTCACCAAAACGGCAGAGGTGATGGGCAAAACGGAGCCACCACTACTACACAACATGGTAGGGGCAACAGACAGACAATAATGGGGCCCACTGTTATGCTTTCCCTGGGAGGTCTGAAGCGGAGGCGTCTGATGCTGTTATCACAGGTAATCTCTTGGTTTGTGATTGCATGGCATCTGTATTATTTGACCCTGGCTCCACGTTTTCATATGTATCTTCCTCATTTGCTAACGGTCTAAATTTACATTGTGAATTACTTGACATGCCTATTCGTGTTTCTACTCCGGTGGGTGAGTCTGTGATAGTCGAAAAAGTGTATAGGTTGTTTGGTGAATTTTGTGGGGAGCAACACTTATGTAGATTTGGTTATTTTAGAAATGGGTGACTTTGATGTAATTCTAGGTATGACTTGGCTTTCTCCAAACTTTGCGATTTTGGATTGTAATGCTAAAACGGTAACGTTAGCCAAGCCTGGGGCAGATCCGTTAGTGTGGGAGGGTGACTACACTCCCATCCGGTGCGTATCATCTCCTTTATTCGTGCTCAGAAGATGGTTAGTAAGGGTTGTCTAGCTTTCTTGGCACATCTCAAGGATGACACTACCCAAGTACCTTCGATCGAGTCGGTTTCAGTGGTCTGTGAGTTTTTGGATGTGTTCCCTGCAGATCTTCCCGGTATGCCACCAGATAGGGATATAGACTTCTGCATTGATTTGGAACCCGGTACTCGCCCCATTTCTATACCCCCGTATAGAATGGCTCCCGCCGAATTAAGAGAGCTAAAGGAACAACTTCAAGAGTTGTTGAGCAAAGGCTTCATTAGACCGAGTGCCTCTCCTTGGGGTGCTCCGGTGCTATTTGTGAAGAAGAAGGATGGGAGTTTCCGAATGTGCATAGATTACCGACAGTTGAACAAAGTAACTATTAAGAACAAGTACCCCATTCCTCGCATTGATGACTTGTTCGATCAGTTACAAGGGGTGCTTGTGTCTTCTCAAAAATTGACTTGAGGTCCGGTTATCACCAATTGAAAATACAGCAACGGACGTGCCAAAGACTGCTTTTCGAACTAGGTATGGGCATTATGAATTTGTGGTAATGTCTTTTGGTCTTACGAATGCCCCTGCTGCCTTCATGAGCTTGATGAACGGGATTTTCAAGCCATACTTGGACCTCTTTGTGATTGTGTTTATTGATGATATACTGATATACTCCAAGAGTAAGAAGGAACATGAAGAGCATTTGAGAATGGTGTTAGAGTTGTTGAGAAAGAAGAAGCTCTATGCGAAATTCTCCAAGTGTGATTTTTGGTTAGATTCAGTGTCCTTCTTGGGGCACGTGGTTTCTAAGGATAGGGTGATGGTGGATCCATCAAAGATTGAGACAGTGAAGAATTGGGTAAGACCTACAAACGTGTCAGAAATAAGGAGTTTTGTGGGTTTAGCTAGCTACTACCGCCGATTCGTCAAGGGATTCTCTTCTATTGCTTCCCAACTGACGAACTTGACTAAGCAGAATGTTCCATTTGTATGGTCAGATGAATGTGAGGAAAGCTTTAAGAAGCTTAAGACTTTGTTGACTACCGCACCTATCCTTACCTTGCCAATAGAGGGTAAAAACGTCATTGTTTATTGTGACGCATCCTATTCTGGGTTGGGTGCAGTACTAATGCAAGAGAAGAATGTTATTGCTTATGCTTCGAGGCAATTAAAGGTGCATGAACGTAACTACCCAACTCATGACTTGGAATTGGCCGCGGTGTAGTATTTGCACTAAAGCAATGGAGACACTACTGTGTATGGGGTTAGTGTGAGGTCTATACGGACCATCGTAGCCTACAGTATGTCTTTACTCAGAAAGATTTGAATTTGAGACAAAGGAGATGGATGGAACTACTGAAGGACTACGACATCACTATCTTGTATCATCCGGGAAAAGCAAATGTTGTGGCAGATGCTTTGAGTAGGAAGGCCGGAAGCATGGGAAGTCTAGCTCATTTGAAGCTTCTAGACGCCCATTGGCTAGAGAAGTGCAGATTTTGGCTAATGTCCTTATGAGGCTAGAAATAAACGAGAAGGGAGGATTGTTAGCTTGTGTAGAGGCAAAATCTTCTTTTCTTGATCAGATTAAGGGAAACAGTTTAATGATGAGAAACTAAGGCGAATTCGAGATAAAGTGTTGCAAGGAGAGGCCAAGGAAGCAATAATCGATGGGGAAGGTATTTTGAGGATTAAGGGAAGAGTATGTGTACCCCGCATCGATGATTTGATCACCACTATCCTTGCAGAAGCTCATAGTTCCGGATATTCTATACATCCTGGTGCAACCAAGATGTACGCGACCTAAAGCAACACTTCTGGTGGAGTAGAATGAAGCGAGATATTGTTGAGTTTGTGGCCAAATGTCCAAATTGTCAACAAGTAAAGTATGAACACCAAAGGCCCGGAGGAACACTTCAGAGAATGCCCATTCCTGAATGGAAGTGGGAGAGAATCGCAATGGACTTTGTGGTTGGTCTTCCAAAGACCTTGGGTAAGTATGACTCTATTTGGGTGATTGTTGATAGGTTAACTAAGTCTGCTCACTTCATTCCTGTCAAGGTGACTTACAATGCAGAGAATTAGCAAAAATCTACATCTCAGAAATCGTTCGATTGCATGGGTTCCACTCTCAATCATATCTGATAGAGGTACGCAGTTTACTTCTAAGTTTTGGAGAACCTTACATGATGAATTAGGTACTAGATTGGACCTTAGTACTGCATTTCATCCTCAGACCGATGGTCAGTCTGAGCGAACGATTCAAGTGTTGGAGGATATGCTTCGCGCGTGTGTGATAGAGTTTGGTGGCCATTGGGATAGCTTCTTACCCTTGGAAGAGTTTTCATACAATTATAGCTATCACTCCAGTATTGATATGGCTCCATTTGAAGCATTGTATGGGAGGAGGTGTAGATCTCCCATTGGTTGGTTGACGCCTTTGAAGTTAGACCTTGGGGGACTGATCTTTAAGAGATTCTATAGAGAAGGTGAAAGCTATTCAAGAAAAGCTTTTAGCGGCTCAAAGTAGACAAAAGGAGTATGCAGACCGAAAGGTTAGAGACTTGGAGTTCATGGAAGGTGAACAAGTCTTGTTGAAGGTTTCGCCCATGAAAGGGGTGATGCGGTTTGGAAAAAGAGGTAAGCTAAGTCCAAGGTATATTGGACCATTTGAAGTGCATAAGAGGATAGGGGAGGTGGCTTATGAATTGGCCTTGCCCCCAGGGCTGTCCGGAGTGCATCCGGTGTTTCATGTGTCCATGTTGAAGAGATACCACGGAGATGGAAACTACATTATCCGTTGGGATTCAGTTTTGTTGGATGAGAACTTGACTTATGAAGAGGAACCGGTTGCTATATTAGATAGAGAAGTTCGCAAGTTGAGGTCGAGAGAGATTGCATCCATCAAAGTTCAATGGAAGAATCGACCAGTTGAAGAGGCTACTTGGGAGAAGGAGGCAGATATGCAAGAAAAATACCCACATCTGTTTACAGATTCAGGTACTCCTTTTCGCCACTGTTTTTCTTCTTTTGATCGTTCGGGGACGAACGATGCGTAAATTGGTATCTATTGTAACGACCTGTTTAGTCGTTTTGAGCAACAGATTTTAAATTCTGGAAAAACTGGCGGGGACAACGGATGGAACGACGGACCGTCGTAGTCACGACGGCCCGTCGAGGAGGTGTCGTCCCATGACACTTAGAATTTTTAAATTGGGTACTGAAAATCGACTCTCTGTAAATTGTGACGGACCTGCAGGACGTGCCGTCACATCCACGACGAATCGTCGTGAGTTCCGTAGCAAAACACTTCAACTTTTGAGAATTTGGTGCAAGAAACGAGTTTCTGACCGTCATGACGGAGGAACAGGACGGACCGTCACGGCTGTGACGGGCCGTCACAGGCCACTTGAGCTCGAGGGAGCTGCGACGACCATCGTGACGGACCGTCGCAGGCACGACGGCCCGTCACAGGTTGCGCAGTCCCAGGCAAAATAGGATTCCTCTACACGTTTTAAGGGTCGTTTTTGACTATTCTTTCCTTAATTACAAAGATTGAGGGTTAACATTTATAAGTCTAATTACTTAGGGGTTAAAAGGGGTAACCTTAAGT
Source organism: Solanum corneliomulleri (assembly GCA_027704805.1). NCBI lineage: Eukaryota > Viridiplantae > Streptophyta > Magnoliopsida > Solanales > Solanaceae > Solanum > Solanum corneliomulleri. The sequence goes on along the minus strand of JAKWIY010003062.1, from coordinate 41,830,992 downwards.
TAATTAGGGGGTTTTATTGTCCTCTTTTATTCTTAATATTGTTTTTTAATTAGGGTAAAGAAAGAGGGTTTGAATAAAACAAAAGAGAGGAGAAACGAACGAGTAGAGAGAGAGAGAAATGAAGAGGATAGCAAGGATTTTGAGAAGATAGCTTGTTGATTCAATTCTTCGGTGGAGGTAGGTTATGGTTTATATTACGATATTCGTAGTGAACTCTTAGTAGTGAATAATATGTGTTGATGATATTGTAAACCTGTCTATATGCTTAATTGTATGCTTGTATGAATATGATCATGTGATTTTGATAAAACAAGCATGATGAAAACCATTGAATCTCAAATCTTGAAAGAAACTTTAATCTATGATATTAATGATGATGCCTTGGTATAAAAGAAGGCTGGGCGAATTAAAGTAATGGGATTGATGATGCCTGGTATAGAGAAAGGCTTGATGAAACGGATGGAATGAATTTAGTGGATCGGAGAGTGTCACGTTCCGACACATAGTAATAGTGGATCGGAGTGTCACGTTCCGACACATAGTATTAGTGGGGACGGGTGTCACGAACCGACACGTAGATATAGGGGATCGGAGTGTCACGTACCGACACATATAGGGGATCGGAGGTCACGTTCCGCACATTATTAGGGGATCGGAGTGTCACGTTCCGACACATATAGGGGATAGGAGTGTCACGTTCCGACACATATAGGGGATCGAAGTGTCACGTTCCGACACATAGTGGTAGGGGATCGGAGAGGGTCACGTACCGACACAAGAGGAAGAAAGATAATGAATCTTGAAAGATGTTAATATACTCAAACATAATGAACTTAATTCCCAAATGAGTATGGTATTGAGGCTTGAGTCCTCATGGATGAACTTGATGGTATTATTGACGATTATAATACTTGTTGTTGCTACATGTTGAGTTATAGTTGATTTTATAATATTACTTGATATGTATTATCGCCTATTTTGAGTTAACCGATGATATCTACTCAGTACGTGTGGTTGTACTGACCCCTACTTTTATGTTTTCCCCTGGAGTATTTGTGTTATGCAGCAAAACGTTCCGTCAACTTCGACTCAGCAGTAGATCAAGCCAGTCTTCACTCCATCGGAATTCAGGGTGAGCTAATGCGTCTAGCTTGGACTGGGTCTCCTTCTTCAAGTCTTGATGCCTTGAACTTCCGGCATGGACTAGCTTTTTAGTATTTTGTTCTTAGACAGTTTAGTTTAGAAATTTGAGATAGATGTTCTTGTGATGATGACTTCCAGATTTTGGGAATATTAATAATAGTTGAGTTGTTTATTATGAGATTAAGTCTCAGCATTATTTCTGTTGATATTATATTGAAATGTTAAGATTTAGAGGGTTGTTCGCTCACATAGGAGGGTAAATGTGGGTGCCAGTCGCGTCCCCGATTTGGGTCGTGACACTATCTTACCCATTGAGATTCAAAAACATAAAGCAATTACTAGTTATAAATATCGCAAAGTTTGTATTTCATATATCACATTCATAAGTTCCTCTTTCTAATAGTCTAAATCCCGTGTTAATTGAATTTCGTTAACAATTGGTTACTATATCCGCCCTTAATATTTATAATATAACTGTTTTATTTACTTTATGTTGAATAAACTTTTACTTATACAAAATATTAGAACACTTCCTTACTTCGTAAGTGAATTATTTGCCATATCCATATTTTTGGGATCAGCACCAACTCATCATTTGGTTTAAACTTGTTTGGGACCTCCTACACATTCAATCAGAAGAATATAGTTTATAGTTCCCAAAAAATGGTGGCCCTATAGAAATGTAATGCTTAGAATTATTTATTAAAGTGGTTTCGTCAACTAATGTTGTTGTTGTAGATTGTTGTTATTTGTGTTTTTGGTTTTGCTCTAAAATAGGTGAACAGATGAGTTTCAACTAGAGTAATACAGGTCAAAATGAGAACAATGATGACATCAGAAATTTGTATGATGTAAATGTGGATCATTTGGAAAGTGCTAGTGCCATTCGATTGCCTCAAACATTTGGCAATATTGTGTTTCATGTGACCACTAATATGTTGTAATTGTTGAAAAATAAAGCTCTCTTTTGGGGACTTGCTAATGAGGAACCTAAGATCATATTCAAAATTTTATGAATGTGTGTAAACATTCCTTCAAGAACATCACTCAATAGTCAATATGACTCCGATTGTTTCCCTTTACTCTAATAGGATAATAAAAGAAGTACCAACATCACTATCATTTCTTGGAGGAGCTCACAAAAAGTGTTTATTAATGATATTTCCCTCCCTTGAGGATGATTAGTTAAGGGGTAATATTAAGAACTTCAAGAAGATTGATTGTGAGATATCCTTAAATATGCTTAGGAATGTAAACAGAAAATTTTTGGCATGTATATACTAAGTTATTTAATGAAAAAATGCTTCATTTCATAGTTCTCATTCTGCAAACTTGAAATTCATCACAGAAGGTTTTTACAAGTAATATCGTAGTGGATTATTATTGGCTACAAAAGAAATAAAAAAGTACATTTAAATTATAGCAAAGAGTAATAACTGGTTTATATGATGAAAATGCTATATTTGATCAAATTACCCTTTAGATTAATTAACAATAAAAATAATATGTTATAATTTCAAAGTTATAAATATAAAAAAGGAAAACAATTTGAGGAAAAAAGTCAATTTCATTTAAGAAAATAACATCAAATTTTGAGAAAATATCACAAAAACTACAACAAATCTTTGACCATATCAATTTTAATATTTATCTATTGAATTTTATTTTTGGCATGATATTAATGAACTTGATAGTATATATTGTGAAAAAAAGGAACACTTCAAAGTAAAACAATAAAATATATTACTTCCTACCATACAACATGGAGAAGTCTTCGATGGTTGTGTTTTTGCTAGTCACCTTTTGATCTTTCATTTGGTTAGTTTTTCTTTCTATCTCCATTAGTAAAAATTTATTCATCATTAGAAAATTTAATAATTTAAGATAATTTTCATGTGATTTTATGTTTTAAGTTTTTAATAATAATATTTAGTTGTTGATATAAAAAAAAATCAAACAAAATGATTTTAATAGAAAAATTTCAGTGTGTCACTATAATAAGATCTATGCAAATAGTAATTTCATTGGATGTTTTATATAAGTAGGTTTAGTTTCATATCAATAAACCATTTATATGGTCGAATTCAGAGGGTCAATCAAAATGTATTTAGTCTCTAAATAGTAATTTTTTTCCATATATAAATGGGCTTGATGGGTCATATTTTTATTGGCTAATTTTACATTTTTTTGATATAGTGGATACTTGTTCCGCCTCCTATACATCAAGTATCTCAATCTACGAACCGCACAACAACAAAAGGATAAATTCTAAATCTAAACAACAAAACTCGTCAACAAGTCCATTTTGTACTATATAATTTTGACAAACTGCTTATAAGAAATTCTGCTATCTATTTTTTTAGTGAGGTTCTAATATCTTTACAATCCATAGATGTGGCAATGGGCCAACAAATGTGGCGATCAAGACTGTGCAGCGGTAATTCCATTTGCAGAATTGGAATAAGGGAATGTATCGATGGAGTGTGTAAATGTTGTGTTTCACCAACATGTGCTGATGATGATCAAGAAAATGTTGGGCTTGGTCATAAAGTATTGAGTTTTTAAGAATATTCTTCTAATAATTAGTTGTTTAATAAATATGTGGAATTTATATTATTTATTTTCATCTAGTTAGTGCCTTTTCATTGTCTAAAGAATTGAAGATTAAGTTCTAAGGAGTATCTCAATATTATATTATGTTTATTAGTTGATCTTGTTGAAACAATAATAACGATGTAGTACCTACCTAAAAAAGTGGAGATTAGCTATGATGTCCAAAATAATATGCATGTTATGGTAGATTGATATTAACCTACATATCCTATAATTCACATATCTTTATTTTATTCTACTTGATATGTAAAATTAAAAGGAATTTGAAAACATTCTTTTTGTATATCATGTTTAATAAAATTTGTGCTATAAACCAACAACGGCTTGAGCTTTTATAGACTTCTAATAAAATTAGTTCACCAACAACCATAAATACTTTGTACAGACCATAGGACTAATATTACTAGTACTAATCAAATAAAATTCTATACTTTTAGTTGTGTCACTATTAAAAAAACAATAAAGTATCCCGAATTTAATATTTTTTTACAAAAAAATAGGCTCAAGCCAAAAATTTATTTAAGACAAAAACTCAAATCATTTAATCTAAATAATTTAGTGTTCCTTCAAGACTCTCCAGAGTTTTATCGTCTTCTTTCTTGAGGAACTTAAGTTGTCTATATGGTCAATATGTTACACAGATAGGTATTCAATAAATTATAGCATATTAAAGTAATTAATTTGTCTTAATTTATTAATCTATTCATTCAATTGAATTACTTACAAACCAAACATATCGGAAAATCATGAGTTGAACAAACAAATAAATAATAACAAAGAGTATAATAATAAACTAAGTGTCACAAATTTTTTACTTGAGTCATAATAGCACCTGCGATAACAAACTAGTACGTAAGTCAACTTATAACCTAGAATAATAAGTAATGAGTGTAAGGATATAAATAAACTGTAAGAGACAATTTAACAACAAACATTGAAGAACAGGAAGATGAAAACAAAAAAATATATATAATATATAAGACCCCTACGTGAATATGGAAGTCACAAGTTTAGAGTTTCTAAATCAATTGAGTGCACTAAGGATAGAGAAAAAATAAGTACAACTAACTAATCAACGATGGTTCTACATAAAATAAGCACGCAGGTGTCTGTTCAAATAAACATTGTAATAGACCACCATAAGCCCCACAAGTATATACAAAGGCTAAAACTGTAAAGAACGCATCCCTGTTAGTCTATATACAGAGAAAGCTTGGCCTTGACTTTAATTGAAGATAGACTTCCAAGTAACCAATAAGATAATCAATATACAAGTAATTTATAGTATACCTTGAACTACATATATCCTCATGAGGATCAAAAACTAATAAAAATACATATTGCATAATCTAGACCTCGAACTGCATATTTTCCTCCAATGTGACTAGTAAGATCAAGTAGAAAGGGATAAACTTTTGTAACATATAAAAGAACCAGGACCATGGACTGCAACTATAAATTAAATGCCAAAACTAAAATATGTAACAATAAATATTTTTGAAATATCCCTGGTCAAATGATTATGAAAAGGCTCCCCAAGAATGATGTCCACTTCTACGTTATCATTACAAAACTTAAAGATGGACAAACTCATGTTCTAAATGGTCAAGTAAAGCTTTATACCTCATCCATAAACAAAAGGTTCATAAAAAGAGGGATCACTAGATAGAATATTATAATATATGAGTGAACGACTAACATAAGGGTTATTTTATAAGACATAAGTCTACTAAGGGGAACTTATCCATCCGAAATGGAATTTGAAAAAAGTGAAGGCCAAGTATCTCCTAATAATGAGTGTCCACGGAAAAAACTAGTCCAAGGCTTGATGAATCAAAAATGCACAAATAAAGAATTAATCACAACAACTAAGGCATACAACAAGATAAGGATGGTAATAATCAATAAGTGATATTTCTCCAAATCCTAAAAACACAGCAATAGACTAAATATTGATTTTAGGCAATTTATCATGGTCAAATACTTATTTGCCCCAAATTCACACATATCATCATGCTTTCAATATTAACTTCAAATGAAGTAACGTGAAGTCAGATCATACGATTAAGCTTACTGCATGCGACTGAATTTAGGGTTGTTTTAAAATGGGTTGAATCATTGATTCAAGTTTTCAGTTTGAATAAATGTTCCTTACACAATTTTAGCTACTCTCTATAGTTAGTTTTCTTGAAAAAGGTTCTAAGAGTAGATTGAAACTTGATCGTTCTATTCATTTATGTCTTTACAACCAAACTTCAAAAACTAGGATTAATTCAGGAATTGGGTTGCTTTAAATTACTAAACTTGTTAACGTTCGAGAGAACTCACTCGAAATATTATAATTGATTGATATATTGCTATCGTAATTCCAACCTATCTTACCCATTGAGATTCAAAAACATAAAGCAATTACTAGTTAGAAATATCAAAAGTTTGTATTTCATATATCACATTCATAAGTTCCTCTTTCTAATAGTCTAAATCCCGTGTTAATTGAATTTCGTTAACAATTGGTTACTATATCCGCCCTTAATATTTATAATATAACTGTTTTATTTACTTTATGTTGAATAAACTTTTACTTATACAAAATATTAGAACACTTCCTTACTTCGTAAGTGAATTATTTTCCATATCCATATTTTTGGGATCAGCACCAACTCATCATTTGGTTTAAACTTGTTTGGGACCTCCTACACATTCAATCAGAAGAACTATAGTTTATAGTTCCCAAAAAATGGTGGCCCTATAGAAATGTCATGGTTAGAATTCTTTATTAAAGTGGTTTCGTCAACTAATGTTGTTGTTGTAGATTGTTGTTATTTGTGTTTTTTGTTTTGCTCTAAAATAGGTGAACAGATGAGTGTCAACTAGAGTAATGTCACGACCCAAATTCGGGGACGCGACTGGCACCCACATTTACCCTCCTACGTGAGTGAACCAACCAATCTAACCTTTAACATTTAATACAATATCAACAACAACAGAAATGCGGAAGACTTAAACTCAATAATAAAACAATTCAAAACTATTATTATTATCCCCAAAAATCTGGAAGTCATCATCACAAGAACATCTATCCTCAAATTACTAAACTAAAAACTGTCTAAGAAGCTAAAACAAATACTAGCTAGTCCATGCCGGAAGTTCAAGGCATCAAGACTTGAAGAAGAAGACCCAGTCCAAGCTAGACGCACTAGCTCACCCTGAATTTCCGATGAAGTGAAGACTCGCTAGATCTACTGTGTTGAGTTGAAGTTGACGGAACGTTTGCTGCATTACACAAATAACAAGGAAAGAAAAAAGAAAACATAAAAGTAGGGGGGTCAGTACAACCACAAGTACTGAGTAGATATCATCGGCCAACTCAAAATAGGGAACAGTATATATCAATAATAATGTAAATCATCTACAATACTCAACATGTAGCAATAACAATATTAATTCATCAATGAATACCAACGAGTTCACACATGAGGACTCAAGCCTCAATACCATACTCATTTGGGAATTAAGTTCATTAGATTGAGTATATTCATTATCTTTCAAGATTCATTATCTTTCTTCCTCTTGTGTCGGTACGTGACTCCGCTCCTCTAATTCTATCCTGGTGCCGGAACGTGGCACTCCGATCCTCATATACTATCCTGGTACCGGAACGTGGCACCCGATCCATATACTATCCTGGTGTCGGAACATGGCACTCCGATCCTCATATTCTATCTTGGTGTCGGAACGTGACACTCCGATCCTCATATTCATTCTATCCTGGTACCGGAACGTGGCACCCGATCCATATTCTATCCTGGTGTCGGAACGTGACACTCCGATCCTCATATTCATTCTATCCTGGTACCGGAACGTGGCACCCGATCCCCTAATTCATCAAGCCTTCTTTTACACTAAGGCATCATCAATCACAAGTGAATTAGGGTTCTTTCAAGATTTGGGATTCATTAGCTTCATCATGCTTTGTTAATTCATCACAATTTCATAATCAAAATCATGCAAGCATACAATTTAAGCACATAGCAGGGTTTACAATACTATCAATACATATCATTCACTATTAAGAGTTCACTACGAATATCGTAACATAAACCATAACTTACCTCCACCGAAAGAATTGGAATCCACAAGCAAATTCCAAGCTTGATATTCCTCCCTCTCGATCTATCTCTCTCTCTCTTTCTGTTCTTTCTCTTTTCTTTTATTCAAACCCTCTTTCTTTTACCCTAATTATCATATAATTAAGAATAAAAGATGACAATGGAACCCACTAATTAACTTAAGGTTACCTCTTTTAACCCCCAAGTAATTAGACTTATTAATATTAACCCTCAATCCTTATAATTAAGGAAAGAATAGTCCAATGCGTCCCTCAAAACGTGTGAAGAAAAGTCCTATTCTGCCTGGGATTTGCGCACCCTGTGACGGGCCGTCGTGCTTGCGAAGGTCCGTCACTATGGTCGTCGCAGCCTCCAAAACTCCAGGTGAACTGTGACGGCCCGTCACACCAGTGACGGTCCGTCCCGCACCTTCGTCGTGACGGTCAGAAACTCGTTTCTTGTACCAAATTCTCAAAAGTTGAAGTGTTTTGCAACGGGAACTCACGACGGTTCGTCGTGGATGTGACGGCACATCCTGCAGGTCCGTCACAATTTACAGAGAGTCGATTTTTAGTATCCAATTTCAGAATTCTAAGTATGCTGAAACGATGCACGCTCGACGGGCCATCATGCCTGTGACGGTCCGTCGCAGTGCCCGTGGTCTTGGCCAGTTTTTCAAGAATTAAAATCTGCTGCTCAAAACGACTAAACAGGTCGTTACAATAGATACCAATTTACCCATCGTTCGTCCCGAACGATCAAAAGAGAGAAAAACAATGGCGAAAAGGAGATACCTGAATCTGTAAACAGATGTGGGTATTTTTCTTGCATATCTGCTCCTTCTCCCCAGTAGCCTCTTCAACCGGTCGATTCTTCCATTGAACTTGATGGATGCAAACTCTCTCGACCTCAACTTGCGAACCTCTCTATCTAAAATAGCAACTGGTTCCTCTTCATATGTCAAATTCTCATCAAGCAAAACTGAATCCCAACGGATAATGTAGTTTCCATCTCCGTGGTATCTTTTCAACATGGACACATGAAACACCGGATGCACTCCGGACAGCCCTGGGGGCAAGGCTAATTTATAAGCCACCTCCCCTATTCGCTTTAGTACCTCGAATGGTCCAATATACCTTGGACTTAGCTTACCCCTTTTTCCAAACCGCATCACCCCTTTATGGGTGAAACCTTTAACAAGACTTGTTCACCCTCCATGAACTCCAAGTCTCTAACCTTTCGGTCTGCATACTCCTTTTGTCTACTTTGCACCGCTAGAAGCTTTTCTTGAATTCCCTTCACCTTATCTAACGAATCCCTTAAGAGGTCAGTACCCCAAGATCTAACCTCAAATGCATCAAACCACCCAATGGGAGATCTACACCTCCTCCCATACAATGCTTCAAATGGGGCCATATCAATCAATACTGGAGTGATAACTATTATTGTATGAAAACTCTGCCAAAGGTAAGAAGCTATCCCAATGGCCACGAAACTCTATCACGCATGCACGAAGCATATCCTCCAACACTTGAATCGTCTCGCTCAGACTGACCATCGGTCTGAGTGGGATGAAATGCAGTGCTAAGGTCCAACCTAGTACCCAATTCGGCATGCAATGTTTTCCAAAACTTAGAAGTAAACTGCGTACCTCTATCTGATATGATGGATAGTGGAACCCCATGCAATCGAACGATTTCTGAGATGTAGATTTTTGCTAACTTCTCTGCATTGTAAGTCACCTTGACCGGAATGAAATGAGCAGACTTAGTTAACCTATCAACAATCACCCAAATGGAGTCATACTTACCCAATGTCTTGGGAAGACCAACCACGAAGTCCATCGCAATTCTCTCCCACTTCCATTCAGGAATGGGCATTCTCTGAAGTGTTCCTCCGGGCCTCTGGTGTTCATACTTTACTTGTTGACAATTTGGACATTTGGCAATGAAGTCAACAATATCACGCTTCATTCTACTCCACCAAAAGTGTTGCTTTAGATTGCGATGCATCTTGGTTGCACCCGGATGTATAGAATACCTCGTACTATGAGCCTCTGTCAGAATAGTTTTGATCAAATTATCGACGCGGGGTACACATACCCTTCCCTTAATCCTCAAAACACCTTCCTCATCAATTGTTGTTTCATTAGCCTCTCCTTGCAACACCTTATCTCGAATCCGATCAATTTCTCATCATCAAACTGCTTCCCCTTAATCTGTCAAGGAAGGAGGATCTTGCCTCCACACAAGCTAACAATCCTCCCTTCTCATTTACTTCTAACCTCATGAGGTCATTAGCCAAAATCTGCACTTCTCTAGCCAATGGGCGTCTAGAAGCTTGCAAATGAGGTAGACTTCCCATGCTTCCGGCCTTTCTACTCAAGGCATCTGCCACAACATTCGCCTTCCCTGGATGATACAAAATAGTGATGTCGTAGTCCTTCAATAGTTCCATCCATCTCCTTGTCTCAAGTTTAAATCTTTCTGAGTAAAGACATACTGTAGACTACGATGATCCGTATAGATTTCACACTTGACCCCATATAAATAATGCCTCCATTGTTTCAATGCAAATACTACCGCGGCCAATTCCAAGTCATGAGTTGGATAGTTACGTTCATGCACTTTTAATTGTCTTGAAGCATAAGCAATCACGTTCTTCTCTTGCATTAGCACTGCACCCAAACCCGTATAGGATGCATCACAATAGACAATGAAATTCTTACCTTCCACTGGCAAGGTAAGGATAGGCGCGGTAGTCAACAAAGTCTCTTGGTTTGGAAGCTTTCCTCACACTCATCCGACCATACAAATGGAACATTCTGCTTAGTCAAGTTCGTCAATTGGGAAGCAATAGAAGAGAATCCCTTGACAATCGGCGCGGTAGTAGTAGCTAGCTAATCCAACAAAACTCCGTATTTCTGACACATTAGTGGGTCTTACCCAATTCTTCACTGTTTCAATCTTAGAAGGATCTACCATCACTCCCTCCTTAGAAACCACATGCCCCAAGAAGGACACTGCATCTAGCCAAAACTCACACTTAGAGAACTTGGCATAAAGCTTTTTCTCCCTCAACATTTCCAATACAATTCTCAAATGCTCCTCATGTTCCTTCTTACTTTTAGAATATACCAGTATATCATCTATAAATACGATCACAAAGAGGTCCAAATACGGCTTAAATATCCCATTCATCAAACTCATGAAAGCAGCGGGGGCATTTGTAAGACCAAAGGACATCACTACAAATTCGTAATGCCCATACCTAGTCCGAAAAGCAGTCTTTGGCACATCCGTTGCCCGTATTTTCAATTGATGATAACCGGATCTCAAGTCGATCTTAGAGAAGACCCAAGCACCTTGTAATTGATCGAATAAGTCATCAATGCGAGGAAGAGGATACTTGTTCTTAATAGTTACCTTGTTCAACTGTCGGTAGTCTATGCACATCCGAAAACTCCCATCCTTCTTCTTCACAAACTAAACCGGAGCACCCCAAGGAGATGCACTTGGTCTAATGAAGCCTTTGCTCAACAACTCTTGAAGTTGAGCCTTTAACTCTCTTAATTCGGCGGGAGCCATTCTATACGGGGTATAGAAATGGGGCGAGTGCCCGGTTCAAGATCGATACAGAAGTCAATATCCCTATCCGGTGGCATGCCAGGAAGGTCTGCAGCGAACACATCCAAAAACTCACGGACTACCGAAACTGACTCAATCGAGGGTACTTGGGTAGTGTCATCCTTGAGATGTGCCAAGAAAGCTCAACACCCTTTACCAACCATCTTCTTAGCATGAAGAAAGGAGATGATACGCACCGGATTGGAAGTGTATTCACCCTCCCACACTAACGGATCTGTCCCAGGCTTGGCTAACGTCACTATTTTAGCATACAATCCAATCCAAAATCGCAAATTGTGGAGAAAGCCAAGTCATACCCAGAATTACATCAAAATCAACCATTTCTAAGATAACCAAATCTACATAAGTGTTGCTCCCCACAAAGTTCACCAAACAAGACCTATATACCTTTTCAACTACCATAGACTCACCCACCGGAGTAGAAACACGAATAGGCATGTCAAGTAATTCACAATGTAAATTTAGACCATTAGCAAATGAGGGAGATACATAAGAAAATGTGGATCCAGAATCAAACAATACGGAAGCCATGCAATCACAAACCAGAAGATTACCTGTGATAACAGTATCAGATGTTTCCGCCTCCGATCTCCCAGGGAAAGCATAACAATGGGCCCTTTCGTTGGTTTTCCCGTTGCCCCTACCATGTTTGGCCGTAGTGGCTCCGTTTTGCCCATCACCTCTGCCGTTTTGGTGACCACCATTACCTCGGCCACCACGCCCTCCAGAATAACGGCCTCTACCATGACCACCTCTACCTCTAGCTAGTGGGGTTCTGTAACTCTGGTTTTGACAATACCTCTTAATGTGTCCAATCTCCCCACATCCATAACATTCTCTGGGTTCACGCATCGGCCTCTCAGAGAAGTGTTGACCGGTCTGAGGTGGACCCCCAACTACAGTCTGTAGTGAAGACTGAATTGGTCGAACTGAGTAACCTCCAGAACTCTGTCCTCTAGTATATGAACCGTTAAACTCACCTCCCTTTCGAAACCTCTTTGATGTCGATGTTGTGGTGAAGTCATCTGACTTCACTCCTTCCACCTCTATCACAAAGTCTACCACCTCTTGGAAGGACGTTGCCGTTGCCGCTATCAAGGCTGAAATCCGCAACTCTGACCTCAACCCCTTCACGAAACGGCGAATCCGTTCTTGTGGACTGAAACAAAGTTGGGTGGCATACCTGGATAATGCACGGAATTTGTCCTCATATGCGTTAACCGTCATCCTACCTTGCTCGAGACTCAAGAACTCATCCCTTTTTCTATCTCTCAAAGTCCTTGGGATATACTTCTCCATAAACAGGGTAGAGAATGATTCCCAAGTCATAGGTGGTGCCTCTGTTGGTTGACACTCAACATGTGACCGCCACCACATTTTGGCGTTCCCTTGAAACTGATAGCTTACGAACTCAACGCCAAACCGTTCTACTATTCCCATCTTGTGTAGTAGCTCATGACAATCAACCAGAAAATCATAAGCATCCTCAGATTCTGCACCCTTGAAGACTGGAGGTTTCAATTTCAAGAACTTACTGAAAAGTTCATGCTGATCATTTGTCATAATAGGCCCAGTAGTCAGACGTGGAAATGTGCCTATTCCCAATGACGCATCCATGCGGGGAGCCATAGTAGCCGCATGTCGTATCTCTGAAACCAGAGGTGTTGGTGCAGAAACCACCGGAGGTGCGTGACCCTGATCAGATAACCCGCTAAGATAAGCAAGAACCTGATTGATCATCTCTGGGGTAGGTTGGGGTGGCATTTCCTCATTCTGCCCTTGTTCATTCTCCCCTTCCTCACCCTCTCTTACCACTTCCTCAATGGGTGGAGGAGTCACCGCCCTAGTATCAGATGGACTAGGTGCTCGTCCTCTTCCTCTAGAGGACGTCCTCCCACGACCTCTTCCACGGCCTCTTGCCGCTGCTCTTCCTCGAGCTACAGCCCCAGTGGCTGGCTCAGTCGTTTCTTGTCGTGCCGTTGTTGCTGCTGGTGCGGTGGTTGCTCTAGTTCTAACCATCTGCGAAATATAGTGAAGATGGTCAGATACCAATTTGTATCACCTAGATACCAATTGGACTCAAGTAGTAGCACGAAAGAAAGAATGAAAGAATGGAATTTTCCTAAAGTCTTATAGCCTCTCAAAGAAAAGTAAAGGCGTCCCCCTACCGTTCCTTAAGACTCTACTAGACTCGTTCTTGTTTGATGAGACCAATGAACCTAATGCTCTGATACCAAGTTTGTCACGACCCAAATCGGGGACGCGACTGGCACCCACATTTACCCTCCTACGTGAGCGAACCAACCAATCTAACCTTTAACATTTTAATACAATATCAACAACAGAAATGCGGAAGACTTAAACTCATTAATAAAACAATTCAAAACTATTATTATTATCCCCAAAATCTGGAAGTCATCATCACAAGAACATCTATCCTCAAATTACTAAACTAAAACTGTCTAAGAAGCTAAAACAAATACTAGCTAGTCCATGCCGGAAGTTCAAGGCATCAAGACTTGAAGAAGAAGACCCAGTCCATGCTAGACGCATTAGCTCACCCTGAATTTCCGATGAAGTGAAGACTGGCTAGATCTACTGTTGAGTTGAAGTTGACGGAACGTTTGCTGCATTACACAAATAACAAGGAAGAAAACATATAAGTAGGGGGGTCAGTAAAACCACAAGTACTGAGTAGATATCATCGGCCAACTCAAAATAGGGAACAGTATATATAATAATATGAAAATAAAAATAATCAACTACAATACTCAACATGTAGCAATAACAATATTACTTCATCAATGAATACCACCGAGTTCACACATGAGGACTCAAGCCTCAATACCATACTCATTGGGAATTAAGTTCATTAGATGAGTATATTCATTATCTTTCAAGATTCATTATCTTTCTTCCTCTTGTGTCGGTACGTGACCTCTCCGCTCCTCTAATTCTATCCTGGTGCCGGAACGTGGCACTCCGATCCTCATATACTATCCTGGTACCGGAACGTGGCACCCGATCCATATACTATCCTGGTGTCGGAACGTGACACTCCGATCCTCATATTCTATCCTGGTGTCGGAACGTGACACTCCGATCCTCATATTCATTCTATCCTGGTACCGGAACGTGGCACCCGATCCATATTCTATCCTGGTGTCGGAACGTGACACTCCGATCCTCATATTCATTCTATCCTGGTACCGGAACGTGGCACCCGATCCCCTAATTCATCAAGCCTTCTTTTACACTAAGGCATCATCATTAACAAGTGAATTAGGGTTCTTTCAAGATTTGGGATTCAATTAGCTTCATCATGCTTTGTTAATTCATCACAATTTCATAATCATAATCATGCAAGCATACAATTTAAGCACATAGCAGGGTTTACAATACTATCAATACATATCATTCACTATTAAGAGTTCACTACGAATATCGTAACATAAACCATAACCTACCTCCACCGAAGAATTGGAATCCACAAGCAAATTCCCAAGCTTTGATATTCCTCCCTCTCGATCGATCTCTCTCTCTCTCTTTCTGTTCTTTCTCTTTTCTTTTATTCAAACCCTCTTTCTTTTACCCTAATTATCATATAATTAAGAATAAAAGAGGACAATGGAACCCACTAATTAACTTAAGGTTACCTCTTTAAACCCCTAAGTAATTAGACTTATTAATATTAACCCTCAATCCTTATAATTAAGCAAAGAATAGTCCAATGCGTCCCTCAAAACCTGTGAAGAAAAGTCCTATTCTGCCTGGGATTTGCGCACCCTGTGACGGGCCGTCGTGCTTGCGACGGTCCGTCACTATGGTCGTCGCAGCCTCCCAAACTCCAGGTGAACTTTGACGGCCCGTCACACCAGTGACGGTCCGTCCCGCACCTCCGTCCTGACGGTCAGAAACTCGTTTCTTGTACCAAATGCTCAAAAGTTGAAGTGTTTTGCAACGGGAACTCACGACGGTTCGTCGTGGATGTGACGGCACGTCCTGCAGGTCCGTCACAATTTACAGAGAGTCGATTTTTAGTATCCAATTTCAGAATTCTAAGTATGCTGAAACGATGCACCCTCGACGGGCCGTCATGCCTGTGACGGTCCGTCGCAGTGCCCGTGGTCTTGGCCAGTTTTTCCAGAATTAAAATCTGCTGCTCAAAACGACTAAACAGGTCGTTACAAGTAATACAGGTCAAAATGAGAACAATGATGACATCAGAAATTTGTATGATGTAAATGTGGATCATTTGGAAAGTGCTAGTGCCATTCGATTGCCTCAAACATTTGGCAATATTGTGTTTCATGTGACCACTAATATGTTGTAATTGTTGAAAAATAAAGCTCTCTTTTGGGGACTTGCTAATGAGAACCCAAAGATCATATTCAAAATTTTATGAATGTGTGTAAACATTCCTTCAAGAACATCACTCAATAGTCAATATGACTCCGATTGTTTCCCTTTACTCTAATAGGATAATAAAAGAAGTACCAACATCACCTATCATTTCTTTGGAGGAGCTCACAAAAGTGTTTTATGAAAGATATTTCCCTCCCTTGAGGATGATTTAGTTAAGGGGTAATATTAAGAACTTCAAGAAGATTGATTGTGAGATATCCTTAAAATATGCTTAGGAATGTAAACAGAAAATTTTAGGCATGTATATACTAAGTTTTATTTAATGAAAAAATGCTTCATTTCATAGTTCTCATTCTGCAAACTTGAAATTCATCACAGAAAGGTTTTTACAAGTAATATCGTAGTGTGATTATTATTGGCTACAAAAGAAATAAAAAAAGTACATTTTAAATTATAGCAAAGAGTAATAACTGGTTTATATGATGAAAATGCTATATTTGATCAAATTACCTTTTAGATTAATTAAACAATAAAAATAATATGTTATAATTTCAAAGTTATAAATATAAAAAAGGAAAACAATTTGAGGAAAAAAGTCAATTTCATTTAAGAAAATAACATCAAATTTTGAGAAAATATCACAAAAACTACAACAAAATCTTTGACCATATCAATTTTAATATTTATCTATTGACTTTTATTTTTGGCATGATATTAATGAACTTGATAGTATATATTGTGAAAAAAAGGAACACTTCAAAGTAAAACAATAAAATATATTACTTCCTACCATACAACATGGAGAAGTCTTCGATGGTTGTGTTTTTGCTAGTCACCTTTTTGATCTTTTCATTTGGTTAGTTTTTCTTTCTATCTCCATTAGTAAAAATTTATTCATCATTAGAAAATTTAATAATTTAAGATAATTTTCATGTGATTTTATGTTTTAAGTTTTTAATAATAATATTTAGTTGTTGATATAAAAAAAATCAAACAAATGATATTTTAATAGAAAAATTTCAGTGTGTCACTATAATAAGATCTATGCAAATAGTAATTTCATTGGATGTTTTATATAAGTGGGTTTAGTTTCATATCAATAAACCATTTATATGGTCGAATTCAGAGGGTCAATCAAAATGTATTTAGTCTCTAAATAAGTAACTTTTTTCCATATATAAATGGGCTTGATGGGTCATATTTTTATTGGCTAATTTTTATATTTTATGATCATAGTGGATACTAGTTCCGCCTCCTATACATCAAGTATCTCTATCTACGAACCGCACTACATCAAAAGGATAAATTCTAAATCTAAACAACAAAACTCGTCAACAAGTCCATTTTGTACTATATAATTTTGACAAACTGCTTATAAGAAATTCTGCTATCTATTTTTTTAGTGAGGTTCTAATATCTTTACAATCCATAGATGTGGCAATGGGCCAACAATGTGGCGATCAAGACTGTGCAGCGGTAATTCCATTTTGCAGAATTGGAATAAGGGAATGTATCGATGGAGTGTGTAAATGTTGTGTTTCACCAACATGTGCTGATGATGATCAAGAAAATGTTGGACTTGGTCATAAAGTATTGAGTTTTTAAGAATATTCTTCTAATAATTAGTTGTTAAATAAATATGTGGAATTTATATTATTCGTTTTCATCTAGTTAGTGCCTTTTCATTGTCTAAAGAATTGAAGATTAAGTTCTAAGGAGTATCTCAATATTATATTATGTTTATTAGTTGATCTTGTTGAAACAATAATAACGATGTAGTTACCTAAAAAAAGTGGAGATTAGCTATGATGTCCAAAATAATATGCATGTTATGGTAGATTGAAATTGACCTACATATCCTATAATTAACATATCTTATTTTATTCTACTTGATATGTAAAATTAAAAGGAATTTGAAAACATTCTTTTTGTATATCATTGTTTAATAAAATTTGTGCTATAAACCAACAACGGCTTGAGCTTTTATAGACTTCTAATAAAATTAGTTCACCAACAACCATAAATACTTTGTACAGACCATAGGACTAATATTTACTAGTACTAATCAAATAAAATTCTATATTTTTAGTTGTGTCACTTATTAAAAAACAGTAAAGGATCCCGAATTTAATATTTTTTAAAAAAAATAGGCTCAAGCCAAATTTATTTAAGACAACAACTCAAGTCATTTAATCTAAATAATTTAGTGTTCCTTCAAGACTCTCAAGAGTTATATCGTTTTCGTTCTAGATAAACTTAAATTGTCTATATGGTCAACATGTTACACATATAGGTATTCAATAAATTATAGCACATTAAAGTAATTAATTTGTCTTAATTATTTAATATATTCATTCAATTGAATTACTTACAAATCAAACATATCGGATAATCATGAGTTGAACAAACAAATAAATAATAACAAAGAGTATATTAATAAACTAAGTGTCACATATTGCTTACTTGAGTTATATAGCACCTGCGATAACAAACTAGTAGGTAAGTAAACTTATAACCTAGAACAATAAGTAATGAGTGTAAGGATATAAATAAACTGTAAGAGACAATTAACAACAAACATTGAGTAACAGGAAAATGAAAACTATAAAATATATATACTATATAAGACCCCTACGTGAATATGGAAGTCACAAGTTTAGAGTTTCTAAATCAATTGAGTGCACTAAGGATAGAGAAAAAATAAGTACAACTAACTAATCAATGATGGTTCTACATAAAATAAGCACGCAGGTGTCTGTTCAAATAAACATTGTAATAGACCACCATAAGCCCCACAAGTATATACAAAGGCTAAAACTGTAAAGAACGCATCCCTGTTAGTCTATATACAGAGAAAGCTTGGCCTTGACTTTAATTGAAGATAGACTTCCAAGTAACCAATAAGATAATCAATATACAAGTAGTTTATAGTATACCTTGAACTACATATATCCTCCATGAGGATCAAAAACTAATAAAATATACATATTGCATAATCTAGACCTCGAACTGCATATTTTCCTCCAATGTGACTAGTAAGATCAAGTAGAAAGGGATAAACTTTGTAACATATAAAAGAACCAGGATCATGGACTGCAACTATAAATTAAATGCCAAAACTAAAATATGTAACAATAAATATTTTTGAAATATCCCTGGTCAAATGATTATGAAAAGGCTCCCCAAGAATGATGTCCACTTCTACGTTATCATTACAAAACTTAAAGATGGACAAACTCATGTTCTAAATGGTCAAGTAAAGCTCAATACCTCATCCATAAACAAAAGGTTCATAAAAAGTGGGATAAGTAGATAGAATATTATAATATATGAGTGAACGACTAACATAAGGGTTATTTTATAAGACATGAGTCTACTAAGGGGAACTTAGCCATCCGAAATGGAATTTGAACAAAGTGAAGGCCAAGTATCTCCTAATAATGAGTGTCCACGGAAAAAACTATTCCAAGGCTTGATGAATCCAAAATGCACAAATAAAGAATTAATCACAACAACTAAGGCATACAACAAGATAAGGATGGTAATAATCAATAAGGGATATTTCTCCAAATCCTAAAAACACAACAATAGACTAAATATTGATTTAAGGAAATTTATCATGGTCAAATACTTATTTGCCCCAAATTCACACATATCATCATGCTTTTAATATTAACTTCAATTGAAGGAAAGTGAAGTCATATCATACGTTTAAGCTTACCGCATGCGACTGAATTTAGGGTTGTTTTAAAATGGGTTGAATCATTGATTCAAGTTTTCATTTTGAATAAATGTTCCTAACACAATTTTAGCTACACTCTATAGTTAGTTTTCTTGAAAAAGGTTCTAAGAGTATATTGAAACTTGATCATTCTATTCATTTATGTCTTTACAACCAAACTTCAAAAACTAGGATTAATTCAGGAATTGGGTTGCTTTAAATTACTAAACTTGTTAACGTTAGAGAGAACTCACTCGAAATATTATATTTGATTGATAAATTTCTATCGTAATTCAAACCTATCCTACCCATTTAGATTCAAAAACATAAAGCAATTACTAGTTATAAATTTCACAAAGTTTGTATTCCATTTATGACATTCATAAGGTCCTCTCTCTAATAGTCTAAATCTCGTGTTAATTGAATTTTGTTAACAATTGGTTACTAAATCCGCCCTTAATATTTATAATTTAATTGTTTTATTTACTTTATGATGAATAAACTTTTACTTATACAAAAAATTAGATTACTTCCTTACTTCGTAAGTGAATTATGTACCATATCCATATTTTTGGGATCAGCACCAACTCATCATTTGGTTTAAACATGTTTGGGACCGCCTACACATTCAATAAGAAGAACTGTAGTTTATAGTTCCGAAAAAATGGTGGCCCTATAGAAATGTCATGCTTAGAATTCATTATTAAAGTGGTTTCGTCAACTGATATTGTTGTAGTAGATTGTTGTTATTTGTGTTTTTGGTTTTGCTCTAAAATAGGTGAAGAGAAGAGTGTCAACTAGAGTAATGCAGGTCAAAATGAGAACAATGATGACATCAGAAATTTGTATGATGTAAATGTATAACATTTGGAAAGTGCTAGTGCCATTCGATTGCCTCAAACATTTGGCAATATTGTGTTTCATGTCACCACTAATTTGTTGTAATTGTTGAAAAATAAATCTCTCTTTTGGGGACTTTCTCATGAGGACCCTAAGATCATATTCAAAATTTTATGAATGTGTGTAGACGTTTCTCCTTCGAGAACATCACTCAAGAGTCAATATGACTCCGATTGTTTCCCTTTCCTCTAATAGGTTAATGAAAGAAGTACCAACATCACCTATCATTTCTTGGGAGGAGCTCACAAAAGTGTTTTATGGAATATATTTCCCTCCCTTGAGGATGATTCAGTTAAGGGTTAATATTAAGAACTTCAAGAAGATTGATTGTGAGATATCCTTAAGATATGCTTTAGAATTTAGTTCATCAATGTTCTAACCAAGGGTTTTCTAGAAAAATGTGTTCTCGCTATATTTTTATTGGGGTCTTGACAATATCAACATAGGTGTTGTCAATAAAATTATAAGAAATTTTTTTGTTGTGGCTTCGATGTTTTCTGATGAGATGACCGATATTAACCGAGCATGTTATACAAGGGATATCATGTGTCTTCTTTGATTTTTGTTAATGAGAGAGCAATTGGACATGAATCAACAGCGTGATGAAAATATGGTCAAGATGATGACCCAATTGGTTTCATTGTTGAAGCACGTCATGACAGGTGTTAATATTGTTGTTGGTGCCATTGGTAAAATCATTGGGTTGAGCATAGATAAAGCTAATCTTGAAACCATGTACAACAAAGAGGTAAAGTTTTTATTGAACTAAGTTGGGGGTTCTCCTTGGTGCTATCAAATCCTGGCGGGAATCAAGGTTGTAATAGTTGTCTTCATGATTGTTGGAGATATAGGGAACGAAATTTCAATTATAAGGATAAGAACATGAGATATAGAGAATGTGGATCCTGACAGATTCAAGACAAATAATATGCCTGATGTTATCTTAAACAATGTGGAACGATCAAACAAGGTAGTCAAATAATTGAAGACTAATTTCTCCGTGTTGAACAAAATAGACCTCCCACTTGGTGTCTATAAAACAACTTGAGACCCAAATGGACAATTTATTAATGCATCAGATTCCAAGACAAAAAGGGTATTTCTCTATTTTCACCATAGTGAATACAATTTATGTAAATGTACTATGTTGGACATTATAACCCGGAGAGGGAATTTGTTGTGGAAAGCAATCCAAGTTCAAACGAAAGGAAATCTGTTGTCGATTAAAACTATAAATAATTTTAAAATTAAACTTCTGTTGAGTTGATTATATAGTGAAAAGTTTTAACCCAAGTTATGCTAGAATGAAAAATGTGGGGGTTGAGCCTCCATTGGAATTTACCAAGCCACTACCCAAAGTTGCTCCACCAATTGCTCAAAGGTTTAAAAAGAGGAATGAAGACATAAAATTACAAAAAATATATCCTTAGTCAATACACTTTGCATAAATCTTCCCTTGGTAGAGGCACTGTTTGGGATGTCATGTTATGCTATGTCTATGAAATAATTGGTCACAAGGAAGATAAGCATGGACATTGAGATGATTTAAATATAGTTGTAGTTCTATTATGACGGACAATATGGTTGTCAAGAAAGATGACCCTAGAGTATTTATCGTTTGTTTCACTATCGACTTATTTAATTCGGTAAATCATTGTCTGAATTGCGGGATATTATAAACATGATTCCCTATGCCCTTTTAAAAATGTTTGGCAAAGTGAGCCTAACCCTCCCACTATTTCCGATGCTGAGGACCGGATTGAGAAGAGGGTGTCTCAATAAACGGAGTGACAGATTGAGGCAGCCCACTAGTGCCTCGATGCTTTTGATCTTAGAGTTCTGGCAAGCCCACCCACCACTACTGATTCGATAACTCTTCAGGAGGCTGTGGCAAGTCAGCAGGCAGACCTGGATGGTATACTTGAGATGAAGGGACCCGAGCCTGATAAAGCGCACCTAGGGAGCTCGCGAAGGACAAAGTGCTTGTTGCACTTCTCACTACCACCACTGCACCACAACCTGCGCCATGCAAGGATGCAAAGAGGCACCGTTCCAGCCGTATAAGTGAGAGTGAGGATTCTAATGCTCTAAATAAAGAGTGGACGGATTGGGAAGACAGCGAGGAGAGCCTTGTTTGTTGATGAGGAGGCTCGATAGATGAGGGCTAGAGAGTTAGCTTCTGAGGCATCTAGCTCCAGAATGGAGGTTGTTGAGAGGAGCGCCACTGATGATGCATATATTGCTGTGGGCACTACTGAGTGTGTCCCTAGTGATTGTGCGGGCTTCAAAAAACTTAACCCGCCTTCTTCTTAATATTCGGCGGTATGCACCTCAAGTTTGCTTCACCTACAACCCAATCTTTATATTTATTATGCATTGGGGACAATTGCATGTTTTTTTTGGGGGTAGGGTAAATTGAAAGTGAGTGATAGGGTAAAGTCTGAGTAGCCCAACTAAGGATCCTCTCTTGGTGGTTTTCTTGCCTGTGTTCTTTTGCCCCAAGAGACTAATTACTTTACTGTTGAATCGTCATGTGTCGTAACTTGCACAAAGTATGAAAGTGAAAAATGAAACATAATGGCTAAACTTGAATTATATCCTGTTCCAAGAGAGTGCTTTCATGAATTGGTTTAAAGAATGTTGAATGTTGGCTCTAATCATGACATAGAGATGCACCCACTACATGATCCTCACTCTAACACTTAAAAAAGGTGACCGATAATCTGATAGTTTAATGAGTTGTCAAGAGAGTGTGAGGAGCTTTGATTGGTCCTACAAAAGGAATATGTGTTAGACAATTATCAAAGGATCATATGCCCTTCTTCAAATTAGAAAACATCTAGCCTAAAGTGAAGTGAGCCGAATGAAATTGTTATCCCTCTTTTGATCCAAATAGTTTCAGTAGACCTTTCTTTTCTTCACCAATTCAACATACCTGGTTATAATGTGTTGGCCCTGGTCCCTCCTTGGACATTGGCTAATGCAAAAACTGACCTTGTCTTTGCCCAGACCCAACCTTGGTTATTGTGTACCTCTACTGATGGCATAGCCATAAGTTCTGGGTGGCTATTATGAGTGATGACCCGAAAAATGGGTATGAATATGAGAAATGTGGAAAAGTAAAGGGACAGTGAACAACAGAAATGACTAAATAAAAATTGTCAATCGAACATGATAAAAATGAATAAGAAAAAAAAGTGTTGAGGAAAAAGAAGTAAGAGTCACTTCCAAAAAAGAGAAAGAAATGAGAAAATAAGGCACAGATGACAAGAAAAGTAAGTCATAATAGATAATGAAAGAGGTAGAATGCTTAGCCGTAATGTAAAGGAGGGTAACAAGTCACTAAAATGCACCCATATGTACCATACCTAACCCTGATACTACGGTAAAAGCTAATAGAGTCCTATCATGATCCTAATAGTCTAATATGGTGCACTTAAGATACAAAAATAGGGCAAGCCTATGGGAATGAGTACCAACTACGTGTGAATTTGTTTTGAGCGTGAGTGTTAAAAATTTATCCTTCTACTCAATAATAAAATTACTGTGTGAAAAAGGAAGATATTTTTTTAAGTGAGGGCACTATTTTCAATGTTGGAAAGTTGGTACCTTAGCAAGAGACAAAAGAGTAGAGGTGTCATTCCATGGTGAGTATGTGTCATGGTTTGATCTACATGAGTAATCCTATCAAGCCTAAGAGAAGAAAAATGCACTAAAGAAACGAAAAAAGTTGGGATTCATAACCATGTGATTGCGGAAGCTTAAAAGAGGATACTTGTGTAAGAAATGTTTTGTGGAGCCATAGTGCATCTTTGAGGGAAAAAAATGAAATTTCAGTTGAGGGTGTTGATGTATCCTGGTTTCACGGTACTTTCTATGCTTTTTCCCTAAGATTGGTGTGTGTCTACATCCTTTTTGTAGTAATTTTAATATGTTTTTTCTTTCTTTTGCAGGAAAGCTGTCCAAAACTAATATGCAGAAAGATGTGAAGAATCAGTGTAGATATGAACCACAAATCCATCGACGACTCGTTGTCCCATCGACGGATCATAGGTGGTTACCGTCGATTGGAGGTATAGACATTTTGAAGCAACTCGGGGAATTATGAGTAACTGTGGGGATACAGAAGGATCGACGGTCCGTCGACTGATCGACGAACTATCCTAGAAAAGTGTAGATGTGATTAGAGAATGTCCCAGTACCCGATGTTCAAGAAAAGCTAAGTATAGAATAACGAGAAGAATCGACGGACCGTGTTGTTGGTCTGTCGATTGGGTTAGAGAAGAATCAATGTGAAGAGTAAGAAAAGATGGATGAATGGAGGCAATCGACGGTCCGTCGTTTCATTGACAGACCATTTGTGGGGGTCGTCGATTGAAGACGTGTTTTGGTCAAACTTTCATTATTTGAACTTTTTTTAATTTAGCACTTTGTTTTATTACAAATAAGGTGAAAACCCTCATTTTCGGGGTCGGATTCTTTTACTAATTTAGTAATTTTGTTCTTCGAGATTTTTCTTTGCAATTAATTCAATTTTTGGGATTTTGTTTAGAAGAAAGTTGTGTGATTTCAAGTTGAATTTCTAAAATTTCTTCAAATTTATCAAAGTAAGTTCATGATTTATTATTCACCAATTTTCAATTGTATTATTCTAAGCATGGGTAAGTAACTTAATCCACAACTAGGGTTGTGGGAACCATGGTGATTAATAAAATTAACCTAGGTTAATAACAATCCTCAAATAGTGTATTGCATTTATCGATAATTCTTTCATTTAGAAGTCTTTTAAATGGATTCACGTATTAGAACTAGCCTTGTTACTACTTGCGGGACCAAGGGGGTAGTTAATAGATAAAGAATTATTGACATATATTTAGTGGATACTATCTAATAGGCTAGTTTCGATTGGGGCGAAGTAATAAGTTTACCATAAATCAAATATGATGCTTAATAAGAAGTAAAGGTAAGGGTTAGTATCTTAGATACATGTAGCCGGACCAAGGTATGAGGTGAAATTCTCTAAATGTCAGACCATTTATTTAAAGATACATAACTTATCACTTTGAATGCAAAACCTTAGGAGAGAATTGTTATAAGCGAGGGTTATGACATTATGAACCTATGGGGAACACTTAAACCATAGTTCTCTCATAACATGATAAAAACCAACAATTTACTCTAGCCACTTGTTAGAATTAACAACATTGCAACATTTTTGTTTCACAACCCCCCCCCCCATCTTTATTTACTAGTTTTCTTACATTAAAGTTAATTCTATATAATTTTCCTCGTGGGATCGACTCCAACCTAATATTTTGGTTCTTTACTTGATATGACCGTTTATACTTCTTTAGGGAAGTATAATTTGATCATATCAGTGTTACATTCTCTACAACTTTGACAACATTAGTCCTCAAATATCACTGGCCACTCATCGAACACTTCCAAGAGTAAAGAATCAGTTAAAAACTCTAAACCATATAACAAAACACATTATTAAATACATAACCTAGGATAAACATCATTTTAACTTAATCATGAGACTCACAACACAACAAGAAGATAGAAACTCATTATACAACCCATTATGCCATAAAACTCACATTTCTCATTCCAAAGAGCATGAACTATTTTTTTAAATTCATTTTTTATTCCCATATATATAATTTCTAACAACATAGAATAATTTTCAGAAAAAAAAGTGAATTAGTCAATTTTGCAAAAATCATTCAGTGAACAGGCAGTTTTTACAGTTAATCATGCCAAGATTTTGAAAAATACATCTTTTAGGCATTTGATGATATAAATATGTTAATATGCCAGATAAAACAATATAAACACATTTTACCACATAGTCATAACTTCATAGGTTGCACAATGCAAGGAATCAATGAAATGCAATTCCACAAGAGTTCATAAACACAATGCAATATTCAACAATACAACAATGAAATAATGAACATATAACTCTTCTGCTCACCATACTCCCCTACATAGAAGGAACTCATATTACTAAAGAGAGAAATACAAGAACTAACCATCATCTTCATCACGCTCATCCGGCTTTGCTCCTCTAGTCTGGAGTGCATAATAACGCCTCTTCTTTGGAGTATATCATTCATAACATTAGTAGAAACTTGCTTACCATCTATAGTAGGATAATCCCTCACTTTGTTTCCATCTTGAAAAAAAAAAAACAACTCTGGGTACCCAATAGGCATTCCACATAGTGCCTCTTTCCAGAAGTAGCACATGTAGTCTTTCCATGTTGAAAAGCACTACCTCCCTTAAGTTTCACCTTAGCACTCCTAGGTTTATCTTGACTTAAAAACTTTTTCTTTGTTCTAGGTTGACTTTGATCACCGTACCCACTTATCTTGAAGTTTCTAACAACCCTAACTAGTTTAGACTCCTCAATTGATAGAGAATAAACATTGAGTCTAGATAGAGTCATATCGTCATGTAGCATGGTCGTACGAAATTCTTCTCTCACTAGGTCGGCGACCCAGGTCACAAACCTACTCATATCAACCCTAGGGTTAGACACTAAGGATCGGGCATATCTAGACAACATAGAGAACTTTAAAGAGTATTCCTAAACACTAACATTACCTTGCTTGATATTTATAAACTCCTCTACCTTTACCTCCCTCCTCTCACGGAGAAAGTACTTTACTAAAAAAGCTTCTTGAAGTTATTCCCACTTAATAGGACTCGACTCAACCGGCCTATGCCACATCCGGGCAGCACCCTCTTGATGTAACCGGTGTCGTCGTCGTTATGTCGTCTAAGACTAGCCTCTTATCATACATCATTATATTCATTGGTTAAAAATGCGGAAAATTTTGAATATTTTAGTACTTCTACAATGAGGTTTACATAGATATCTACATACACATAATATATTCATATATAGTATATATAGACTCTTCGTATATTATGATTACATAGTCTTCTACTTATATCGCACATCAGTATATATTAGATATAACATTGTCCTAAAATATTTTTACATCTCACAATAATCTAATAATATTACATCAATTTGTTCCTAGCCCAAACATCAATGAAAAAGAGTCCCATATAGGTATACACTCCGTACTCAAATCAAAAGGGAAAGAACATAAGAGTCTCAAGACTAAAACAACTTCATAAGATTGACATTGGAATTTCCCTCGGAAAGTGAGACGTACCCACTTGGATGCTTGAAAAATTCCAAGTCATTCTTCGAAGTCGTCATAAGATGTAACGACCTGTTTAGTCATTTTGAGCAGTAGATTTTAATTCGGGAAAAACTGGCTGAGACGACGGACACCACGACGGACCGTCGAGGGTGTCTCGTTCCAAAACACTTGGGAATTTTGAAATCTGAGTACTGAAATCGACTCTCTGAACTTTGTGACGGACCTGCAGGACGGACCGTTACAGGTACGATGAACCGTCGTGAGACCCCGTTTCAAAACACTTCAACTTTTGAGAATTTGGTACAGGAAACGAGTCTCTGATCGTCGTGACGGAAGTGCAGGATGGACCGTCACAGGTGTGACGGACCGTCACAGACTCCTTAGTGAAAAATAGAATTTCTGATCCTTGCGACGACCTTCATGACGGACTGTCGCAGGCACGACGGGCCGTCACAGGTTGCATAATCCCAGTTGGAGTCGGATTTCGGGTTAAGTTTTAAGGGACGCTTTGGACTATTCTTTCCTTAATTATAAAGTTAGAGGGTTAATATTAATAAGTCTAATTACTTGGGGGTTAAAAGAGGTAACCCTAAGTTAATTAGTGGGCTATTATTGCCATCTTTTATTCTTAATTATATGTTAATTAGGGTAAAAGAAAGAGGGTTTGAATAAGAAAACTAGAAAGAACAAGAGAGAGGAAGAGAGGATCGACCGAACGAGAAGAAGAAAGCTTTGGGGAAAATTCTTGCTTGATCACTAGTCTTCGGTGGAGGTAGGTTATGGTTTTCATGCTATTCGTAGTAGACTCTTAATAGCGAACGATATGTATTGGTAGTCTTGTAAACCTGTCTATATGCTTAATTGTATGCTTGCATGAATATGATTATGTGATTTTGATAAAACAAGCATGATGAAAACTATTGAATCCCAAATCTTGAAAGAAACTTTAATCTACGTTATTAATGATGATGCCTTGGTATAAAAGAAGGCTTGATGAATTAAAGTAATGGGATTGATGATGCCTTGGTATAGAGAAGGCTTGATGAACTGATAGAATGAGATTATTGGATCGGAGTGTCACGTTCCGACACATAGTATTAGTGGATCGGAGTGTCACGTTCCGACACATAGTATTAGTGGACGGGTGTCACGAACCGACACGTAGTATTAGGGGATCAGAGTGTCACGTACCGACACATATAGGTTATCGGAGTGTCACGTACCGACACATATAGGGGATCGGAGTTCCACGTTCCGACACATAGTATTAGTGGGACGGGTGTCACGAACCGACACGTAGAATTAGGGGATCGGAGTGTCACGTACCAACACATAGTAGTAGGGGATTGGAGTGTCACGTACCGGCACAAGAGGAAAAAATCTAATGAATCCTGAAAGTTTATAATTTACTCAACATAATGAACTTAATCCCCAAATGAGTATGGTATTGAGGCTTGAGTCCTCATGGATGAACTTGGTGGTATTTATTGATGATTTAATACTTGTTGTTGCTACATGTTGAGTATTGTAGTCGATTTACATTATTATTGATATATACTGTTTTCTATTTTGAGTTGGCCGATGATATCTACTCAGTACCCGTGGTTTGTACTGACCACTACTTTTATGTTTTCTTCTTTGTTATTTGTGGAGTGCAGCAAACGCGCCGTCGTCTTCAACTCAACAGTAGATCTAGCCAGTCTTCACTCCATCGGAAATTCAGGGTGAGCTAACGCGTCTAGCTTGGACTGGATCTTCTTCTTCAAGTCTTGATGCCTTGAACTTCCGGCATGGACTAGCTTTTAGTTGTTTTAGTTTCCTAGACATTTTTAGTTTAGTAATTTGATCATAGATGTTCTTGTGATGATGACTTCCAGATTTTGGGGATGATAATAATAATAGTTTTTGAATTGTTTTTATCAACGAGTTTAAGTCTTCCGCATTACTTTTTGTTGATATACATTGAAATGTTAAGGTTTAGATTGGTTGGTTCGCTCACATAGGAGGGTAAAATGTCGGTGCCAGTCGCGGCTCGATTTTGGGTCGTGACAAACTTGGTATCAGAGCATTAGGTTCATTGATCTCATCACACAAGAACGAGTCTAGTAGAGTCTTAAGGAACGGTAGGGGGACACCTTTACTTTTCTTTGAGAGGCTATAAGACTTTAGGAAAATTCCATTCTTTCATTCTTTCTTTCGTGCTACTACATGAGTCCAATTGGTATCTAGGTGATACAAATTGGTATCTGACCATCTTCACTCTATTTCGCAGATGGTTAGAACTAGAGCAACGACCGCACCAGCAGCGACCCCGGCAAGACAAGATGCGTTAGAGCCAGCCACTGGGGCTGTAGCTCGAGGGGGATCAGTGGCAACAGGCCGTGGGAGGACGCCCTCTAGAGGAAGAGGACGAGCACCTAGACCATCTGGTACTAGGGCGGTGACTCCTCCACCGACTGAGGAAGCGATAAGAGAAGGTGAGGAAGGGGAGAATGAACAAGCACAGAATGAGGAATTGCCACCCCAACCTACCCCAGAGATGATCAATCAGGTTCTTGCTTATCTTAGCGGGTTATCTGATCAGGTCAGGCACCTGCAGTGGTTTCTGCACCAACACCTCCGGTTTCAGAGGTACAACATGCGGCTACTATGGCCCCCCGCATGGATGCCTCATTGGAAATAGGCACATTTCCACGTCTGACTACTGGGCCTATAATGACAAATGATCAGCATGAACTTTTCAGTAAGTTCTTGAAATTGAAACCTCCAGTCTTTAAGGGTGCAGAATCAGAGGATGCCTACGATTTTCTGGTTGATTTTCATGAGCTACTACACAAGATGGGTATAGTGGAGCGGTTCGGTGTTGAGTTCGTGAGTTATCAGCTTCAAGGGAACGCCAAAATGTGGTGGCGGTCACATGTTGAGTGTCAACCAACATAGGTACCGCCTATGACTTGGGCCTCATTCTCTAGCCTATTTATGGAGAAGTATATCCCAAGGACTTTGAGAGATAGAAAAAGAGATGAGTTCTTGAGTCTAGAGCAAGGTAGAATGTCGGTTAATGCATATGAGGCTAAGTTTTGTGCATTATCCAGGTATGCCACTCAACTCTGTTTCAGTCCCCAAGAGCGGATTCGCCGGTTTGTGAAGGGGTTGAGGTCAGAATTGTGGATTTCGGCCTTACAGATAGCGGCAACGGCAAAATCCTTCCAAGAGGTGGTAGACTTTGTGATAGAGGTGGAAGGAGTGAAGCCAGACGACTTCACCACGACATCGACATCGAAAAGGTTTCGAAAGGGAGGTGATTTCAATGGTTCTTATACTAGAGGACAGGGTTCTGGAGGTTACTCAGTTCGACCAATTCAGTCTTCATTACAGACTGTAGTTGGGGGTCCACCTCAGATCGGTCAACACTTCTCCGAGAGACCTATGCCTGACTCCAGAGAGTGTTATGGATGTGGGGAGATTGGACATATTAGGAGGAATTGTCCAAAACAGAGTTACAGACCCCCAATAGCTAGAGGTAGAGGTGGTCATGGTAGAGGCCATTTTTCTGGAGGACGTGGTGGTCGAGGCAATGGTGGTCACCAAAACGGCCGAGGTGATGGGTAAACTGGAGCCACTACGGCCCAACATGGTAGGGGCAACAGACAGACGGGTGATAGGGCCCATTTTTACGCTTTCCCTGGGAGATCTGAAGCGGAGACATCAGATGCTGTCATCACAGGTAATCTTTTGATTTGTGATTGCATGGCTTTTGTATTGTTTGATCCTGGATCCACATTTTCTTATGTATCTTCCTCATTTGCTAATGGTCTAAATTTACATTGTGAATTACTTGACATGCCTATTCGTGTTTCTACTCCGGTGGGTGAGTCTGTGATAGTCGAAAAGGTATATAGGTCTTGTTTGGTGAGTTTTGTGGGGAGCAACACTTATGTAGATTTGGTTATCTTAGAAATGGTTGACTTTGATGTAATTCTGTGTATGACTTGGCTTTCTCCGAATTTTGCGATCTTGGATTGTAATGCTAAAACTGTGACGCTAGCCAAGCCTGGGACAGACCCGTTAGTGTGGGAGGGCGACTACACTTCCAGTCCGGTTCGTATCATCTCCTTTCTTCGTGCTAAGAGAATGGTTAGTAAAGGGTGTTTAGCTTTCTTGGCACATCTCAAGGATGACACTACTCAAGTACCTTCGATTGAGTCAGTTTCGGTAGTCCGTGAGTTTCTGGATGTGTTCCCTGCAGATCTTCCTGGCATGCCACCGGATAGGGATATTGACTTCTGCATTGATTTGGAACCGGGTACTCGCCCCATTTCTATACCCCCTTATAGAATGGCTCCCGCAGAGTTAAGAGAGTTAAAGGCCCAACTTCAAAAGTTGTTGAGCAAAGGCTTCATTAGACCAAGTGCATCTCCTTGGGGTGCTCCGGTGTTATTTGTGAAGAAGAAGGATGGGAGCTTTCGGATGTGCATAGACTACAGACACCTGAACAAGGTAACTATTAAGAACAAGTACCCCATCCCTCGCATTGATGACTTGTTCGATCAGTTACAAGGTGCTTGTGTCTTCTCTAAAATTGACTTGAGGTCCGGTTATCACCAATTGAAAATACGAGCAATGGATGTGCCAAAGACTGCTTTTCAAACTAGGTATGGGCATTATGAATTTGTGGTAATGTCTTTTGGTCTTACGAATGCCCCTGCTGCCTTCATGAGCTTGATGAACGGGATTTTCAAGCCATATTTGGACCTCTTTGTGATCGTGTTTATTGATGATATACTGATATACTCCAAGAGTAAGAAGGAACATGAGGAGCATTTGAGAATGGTGTTAGAGTTATTAAGGAAGAAGAAGCTTTATGCCAAATTCTCCAAGTGTGAGTTTTGTCTAGATTCAGTGTCCTTCTTGGAGCACGTGGTTTCTAAGGAGGGAGTGATGGTGGATCCATCTAAGATTGAGACGGTGAAAAATTGGGTAAGACCTACTAATGTGTCAGAGATAAAGAGCTTTGTGGGGTTAGCTAGCTACTACCGCCGATTTGTCAAGGGATTCTCTTCTATTGCTTCCCAATTAACGAACTTGACTAAGCAGAATGTTCCATTTGCATGGTCGGATGAGTGTGAGGAAAGCTTTCAGAAACTCAAGACTTTGTTGACTACTGCACCAATTCTTACCTTGCCAGTAGAGGGTAAAAACTTCATCGTTTATTGTGATGCATCCTATTATGGGTTGGGTGCAGTGTTAATGCAAGAGAAGAATGTGATTGCTTATGCTTCGAGGCAATTAAAGGTGCATGAACGTAACTCTCGACCCACGATTTGGAGTTGGCCGTGGTAGTATTTGCACTAAAGCAATGGAGACACTATTTGTATGGGGTTAAGTGTGAGGGCTATATGGATCATCGTAGCCTACAATATGTCTTTACTCAGAAAGATTTGAACTTGAGACAGAGGAGATGGATGGAACTACTGAAGGACTACGATATCACTATTCTGTATCATCCGGGAAAAGCGAATGTTGTGGCGGATGCTTTAAGTAGAAAGGCCGGAAGCATGGGAAGTCTAGCTCATTTGCAAGTTTCTAGACGCCCATTGGCTAGAGAGGTGCAGATTCTGGCTAATGACCTTACGAGGTTATAAATAAATGAGAAGGGAGGATTGTTAGCTTGTGTAGAGGCAAGATCTTCTTTTCTTGACAAGATCAAGGGAAAACAGTTTGATGATGAGAAACTAGGTCGAATCCGAGATAAAGTGTTGCAAGGAGAGGCTAAAGAGGCCATAATTGATGTAGAAGGCGTTTTGAGGATTAAGGGAAGGGTATGTGTACCCCGCATCGATGATTTAATCCACACTGTTCTTACAGAGGCTCATAGTTCCGGATACTCTATACATCCTGGTGCAACCAAGATGTACCGCGACCTAAAACAACACTTTTGGTGGAGCAGAATGAAGCGTGACATTGTGGATTTTGTTGCCAAATGTCCAAATTGTCAAAAAGTAAAGTATGAACACCAAAGGCCCGTAGGAACCCTTCAGAGAATGCCCATTCCTGAATGGAAGTGGGAGAGAATCGCAATGGACTTCGTGGTTGGTCTTCCAAAGACATTGGGTAAGTTTGATTCCATTTGGGTGATTGTTGATAGGTTAACTAAGTCTGCTCACTTCATTCCTATCAAGGTGACCTACAATGCAGAGAAGTTAGCCAAAATCTACATCTCTGAAATCGTTCGACTGCATGGAGTTCCACTCTCCATCATATCAGATAGAGGTACGCAGTTTACTTCTAAGTTTTGGAGGACATTGCATGCTGAATTAGGTACTAGGTTGGACCTTAGTACTGCGTTTCACCCTCAGACTGATGGTCAGTCTGAGCGAACGATTCAAGTGTTGGAGGATATGCTTCGTGCATGTGTGATAGAGTTTGGTGGTCATTGGGATAGCTTCTTACCTTTGGAAGAGTTTTCATACAATAATAGCTATCACTCCAGTATTGACATGGCTCAATTTGAAGCATTGTATGGGAGGAGGTGTAGATCTCCCATTGGTTGGTTCGATGCATTTGAGGTTAGACCTTGGGGTACTGACCTCTTGAGGGAATCGTAAGATAAGGTGAAGTGCATTCAAGGAAAGCTTCTAGCGGCTCAAAGTAGACAAAAGGAATATGCAGACCGAAAGGTTAGAGACTTGGAGTTCATGGAGGGTGAACAAGTCTTGTTAAAGGTTTCACCCATGAAAGGGGTGATGCGGTTTGGAAAAAGGGGTAAGCTAAGTCCAAGGTATATCGGACCATTTGAGGGACTAAAGCGAGTAGGGGAGGTGGCTTATGAATTAGCCTTGCCTCCAGGGCTGTCCGGAGTGCATCCGGTATTTCATGTGTCCATGTTGAAAAGGTACCATGGGGATGGAAACTACATCATCCGTTGCGATTCTGTTCTGCTTGATGGGAATTTGACTTATGAGGAGGAACCGGTTGCTATTTTAGATAGAAAAGTTCGCAAGTTGAGGTCGAGGGAGATTGCATCCATCAAGGTTCAATGGAAGAATCGACCGGTTGAAGAGGCCACTTGGGAGAAGGAGGCAGACATGCAAGAAAAATACCCACATCTGTTAACAGATTCAGGTACTCCTTCTCGCCCTTGTTCTTCTTCTTTTGATCGTTCGAGGACGAACGATGGGTAAATTGGTATCTATTGTAATGACCTGTTTAGTCGTTTTGAGCAGCAGATTTTAATTCAGGAAAAACTGGCTGAGACGACGGACACCACGACGGACCGTCGTGGGCACGACGGACCGTCGAGGGTGTCTCGTTCCAAAACACTTGGGAATTCTGAAATCTGAGTACTGAAATCGACTCTCTGAACTTTGTGACGGACCTGCAGGACGGACCGTTACAGGTACGACGAACCGTCGTGAGACCCCGTTTCAAAACACTTCAACTTTTGAGAATTTGGTACAGGGAACGAGTCTCTGATCGTCGTGACGGAAGTGCAGGACGGACCGTCACAGGTGTGACAGACAGTCATAGACTCCTTAGTGAAAAATAGAATTTCTGATCCTTGCGACGACCTTCATGACGGACCATCGCAGGCACGACGGGCCGTAACAGGTTGCGTAATCCCAGTTGGAGTCGGATTTCGGGTTAAGTTTTAAGGGACGCTTTGGACTATTCTTTCCTTAATTATAAAGTTAGAGGGTTAATATTAATAAGTCTAATTACTTGGAGGTTAAAAGAGGTAACCCTAAGTTAATTAGTGGGCTATTATTGCCA
Source organism: Solanum corneliomulleri (assembly GCA_027704805.1). Classification (NCBI taxonomy): domain Eukaryota; kingdom Viridiplantae; phylum Streptophyta; class Magnoliopsida; order Solanales; family Solanaceae; genus Solanum; species Solanum corneliomulleri. The sequence goes on along the minus strand of JAKWIY010003062.1, from coordinate 41,795,537 downwards.
TCTTTTAATCTTAATTATATGTTAATTAGGGTAAAAGAAAGAGGGTTTGAATAAGAAAACTAGAAAGAACAAGAGAGAGGAAGAGAGGATCGATCGAACGAGAAGAAGAAAGCTTTGGGGAAAATTCTTGCTTGATCACTAGTCTTCGGTGGAGGTAGGTTATGGTTTTCATGCTATTCGTAGTAGACTCTTAATAGTGAATGATATGTATTGGTAGTCTTGTAAACCTGTCTATATGCTTAATTGTATGCTTGCATGAATATGATTATGTGATTTTGATAAAACAAGCATGATGAAAAAAACTATTGAATCCCAAATCTTGAAAGAAACTTTAATCTACGTTATTAATGATGATGCCTTGGTATAAAAGAAGGCTTGATGAATTAAAGTAATGGGATTGATGATGCCTTGGTATAGAGAAGGCTTGATGAACTGATAGAATGAGATTAGTGGATCGGAGTGTCACGTTCCGACACATAGTATTAGTGGATCGGAGTGTCACGTTCCGACACATAGTATTAGTGGGACGGGTGTCACGAACCGACACGTAGTATTAGGGGATCGGAGTGTCACGTACCGACACATATAGGGGATCGGAGTGTCACGTACCGACACATATAGGGGATCGGAGTGCCACGTTCCGACACATAGTATTAGTAGGACGGGTGTTACGAACCGACACGTAGAATTAGGGGATCGGAGTGTCACGTACCGACACATAGTAGTAGGGGATCGGAGTGTTACGTACCGGCACAAGAGGAAGAAAGCTAATGAATCCTGAAAGATGATAATTTACTCAACATAATGAACTTAATCCCCAAATGAGTATGGTATTGAGGCTTGAGTCCTCATGGATGAACTTGGTGGTATTTATTGATGATTTAATACTTGTTGTTGCTACATGTTGAGTATTGTAGTCGATTTACATTATTATTGATATATACAGTTTTCTATTTTGAGTTGGCCGATGATATCTACTCAGTACCCGTGGTTTGTACTGACCCCTACTTTTTTGTTTTCTTCTTTGTTATTTGTGGAGTGCAGTAAACGCGCCGTCGTCTTCAACTCAACAGTAGATCTAGCCAGTCTTCACTCCATCGGAAATTCAGGGTGAGCTAACGCGTCTAGCTTGGACTGGATCTTCTTCTTCAAGTCTTGATGCCTTGAACTTCCGGCATGGACTAGCTTTTAGTTGTTTTAGTTTCCTAGACATTTTTAGTTTAGTAATTTGATCATAGATGTTCTTGTGATGATGACTTCCAGATTTTGGGGATGATAATAATAATAGTTTTTGAATTGTTTTTATCAATGAGTTTAAGTCTTCCGCATTACTTTCTGTTGATATACATTGAAATGTTAAGGTTTAGATTGGTTGGTTCGCTCACATAGGAGGGTAAAATGTGCCAGTCGCGGCTCGATTTTGGGTCGTGACATAAGAGCCCTTCAACGACCGGAACCTAAAATGTTGTGGAAAAGGAAGAAAATGGGGTAAGTACACCATTTGTACTAAGTATGAGACCATATGCACATATAATATCAAATCATGCTAAAAAGGGGACATTTCATTAAAATATGCTAATTTATATGTAGAAAGCCTTATGCATATTCAAGAAAACCATACCAATCAATAACACATAATCATTAAGTCAAAGGAATAAATATCAAAAGACCAACAAACCCTAATTCTAGTGATGCCAATATACATTTCACATAATTCAATACTTAAGAAAACTCTATCAGCAAGTTATAGTAGCAACAATCATAGACAAGAGTTCGTGACAACATAACACAAAGCAAAATAATTACCCATGAACCCTCATTAAGTCAACAAGTGCAATGACCAAGCAAAGTCATTTAACCTTACTCAATAAAATAAAACAACAAGAACCATCACCAATATCCGAATTCTCATAGCATGGCTTTTAAGAGTACATATCATCATATTTTAACAATGGATATCAACTATTCATAAGTGAAACCAATCATCATGTAGTATCATGTACAATCCTAAGCATATTCATATATAAGAATATCCTCCAAAGACTTCCCTCAAGGTTAACTGGTGCAACGCTTGGTATAGTTCCATACCTCTACTTATACTAAGCTAAACCTCTTAGGTCATCCTACTTAGAGTTCATTTCATTAGTTCATTCTTCCTTTTGGGAAAATCTTTCCTTAACCGTCATAGACCACATGAGCTAATGTGGAATCCGATGTCATTGAAACCTACACATAAGAAAGACATACTACTTGCCAAGGTAGAACCAAAAGATGAGCATAGTAACTACGAGGATCCACTAGCTAGTATTCGTATGGGGGCAACGTAGTTCAAGAAATAGGAGATATAATTTGGACCCTCTTTATGCTACATGCATTATAGTCTCCAATATCAAGAATACATTAGTGATCCTAACTTCCCTATATGGGAAGGGACACTCCTCATTCTTGTTCACTTGGTTCTAAACAAGAGTCCCTTTTTGAAATGTCTATAATATCTTTATTAATCATCATCTCTTATTGTAGGTCATAGTTTCTAACCCTTGTATGATCATCATCATCATAGATCAATAAGAATTTTCATGACTATAAATCCTTTCATTGCAATTCATATAAGTGAGGTTAGAATATATTTACATAGGAATTAATGCTAAGGCATATAAGTAGTCATCGCCATCCTTATAACATTTACATCTTAGTCAACCTCAAAACCATAGTCAAGACATTTCAATTCAACATTATACCAACCCTATCAACCCTAATGCAAGATATACTTCAATGGAACATCATAACTTAATCTCAAGTAACCACAATTCAAGTAAAGAATAGGGATCACAAGGGTTACCAAGTCTCCTTTCATAACACATAGTGAGGAATTTCCTTATAACTTTATCACAAGCTCAAAATGCATAAAAGAGTTGTCATGCTATCATTCTTCTCAAGACAATAACAAAACATGCAAATCTCAATAAGACACATGCATACATATTTAACATCGGTTCGTGAATAGAGTATGAAGGTATTATCTTAAAACTCTAGTTTGTACTATGTTATACCAAAGCATGCACCTATATGGAAAAACTCAATTTCACGATTATATATTACTTTCTATATTAAGATGAATTTCTAACTTTAAGGAGTAAATAGATGAGGTAGTGGGACTTCATGTCGGTTTCAGCCTCCCATGTAGAACCCTCAACAAGAAGGTGCCTGCATAGGAGTTTTATAGAGGCAACCTCTATGTTTCTAAACTTCTTCACATGGCAATCTAGGATTTCATACGGAACCTATTCATAAGAGAAGTTCTAATCAACCCCTAAACCTTTATAGTCAGAGTGGATACCGGGTCGCCTATGCATTTCTTGAGCATAGAAAGATGAAACACCGGATGAACCCCAACCTAGTTCACTAGGTAGTTTGAGTTCATAAGCAACCTTTCAAACCCGTTGTAAAACGTCATAAGGATCAACATACTGGGATTTCACTACCCCTTTCGACCAAATGTTATCATCCCTTTCATAAGTGAAATATTCAGGTCGACATGATCACCTATTTTGAACTCAAGATCTCTTCTTTTATTGTTGACATAAGACTTTTGCGGACTATAAGTTGTATTCAATCTATACCTTCCAATAGGAGATCTGCACCTTCTACCATACAGATTTTCAAAAGGTGCCATGGATATGCTCATATGATTGCTATTGTTGTAAGAGAACTCAATTAAAGGTAGATGATCATCCCTGTTTCCTTTGAAATAAATAACACATGCTCCTAACATGCCCTCAAGGGTCTAAATGGTACGCTCCGCTTGACCATCCCTCTGATGATGGAAAGCGTTACTAAGTTTCACTTGTGTACCTAACCCCATTTGGAAAGATCGAAAAACGTGAAGTTAATTAGGCACCTCTATCCGAAATGATGGACAAAGGAATCCCATGAAGACTCACAATCTAATTAATATCGATTGTTGCATAATTTCCGGTGATACAAATATATTAAAAGGAATAAAATGGGCAGGTTTTGTCAACTTTTACACAATAAACCATATAAAATAATTTTTCCTTTCGGGTTCGAGGAAACCCAACAACAAAGTCCATATTGATGTCTTCCCACTTCAAAGTAGGAATATCTATGATTTGGGTTAAACACCTGATTTTAAGATGCTCAACTTAAACTTGTTTGCAGTTTGGACACTTAGCAACAAACTATGTTTTGTCCCTTTTTAACTATCCAACCAAATAGATCTCTCTAAGGTCATGATACACTTTGGTGGCACCCGGATGTATAGGATAGCGATAACCATGGACTTCTTTTAGAATTTGATTTCTCAAATCCACCACATCTGGTACACATAATCTTCCTTGGTACCTAAAATACCACCCCCTGGAAGAATGACTCATTGAGATTACGAAGTACCAATTCTTTTAACTCTATCAATAGTGGATCAAGATGTTGATTAGATTTCACATCAACCACTAATAATGTGTTGGAGTTATGATGGAAGATAAACCACCATTTGGAGAATATTCTAAAGAATACCTAAGAGAGAAAACCTATGAACATCTTTCACAATATATTTATTTTTTTCTTGCACATGATACACACTACCCATATTCATACGACTCAAACCATCTACAACCACGTTGGCCTTGACAGGGTGGTAAAAGGACACTCATGCCGTATTCCTTCAAAAGTTTGAACCATCTTCTCTATCGGAGGTTCAACTCCTTTTGTTTAAACACATATTGAAGAATTATATGGTCAGTAAATACATCAACATGCACACCATACAAGTAATGCCTCCATAATTTTAAGGAAAAATTATACCAACTAACTAAAGATTATGGGTTGCGTAATTCTTCCCATGAACTTTTAGTTTCCTAGAAGCATAAGCAATCACCTTGCCATATTGAGGATGAGATATCCCAAGACCACCGGGAAGCATCACAATGAACTACACAACCTTCATAACCCTCTGTTAATGTCAACAATTGAGTGTAGGTAAGCTTATCTTTCAACTTTTGTAATCCTTTTTCACAAGCTTCGTACCACTCGAACATCACCTTCTTTTCGGTCAAAGCTGTCAACAGACAAGCAATAGACAAAAATCCATGAAAGAATCTTCTACAATAGCCGGCTAGACCCAAGAAACGCCTTATGTATGTGGGAGTCAAACTTCTAGGCTAATTTCTGACCGAATCTGTCTTCTTCTAAATCAACCTCTACACCATCACTAGAGATAATATTGCCAACAAAAGCAACAGACCTCAACCAAAATTCATACCTGCTAAATTTTGCATAAATTTGGTGTTCTTTTGAGGACTTACAAAGTCAACCTCAATTGACTCTCATGCTCATCTTCATTCTTGGAGTATATAAAAATATCATAAATGAACGCAATCACAAATGAGTCAAGTTGATCTCAGAAAACTCAATTCATTAGGTCCATAAATGCCGTCGGGGCAGTCGTTAATCGAAAAGACATAACTAGAAATTCATAGTGACCATATCTAGTTTGAAATGCTATTTTGGAACATCTTCACCTCTCACCCCAAGTTGGTGATATCCCGACCATAAGTCTATCTTGGAAAGTAATTGCACCTAGATTTGATCAAATAGATCATCAATACTACGGAGAGGATACTTTTTTCTTTATGGTGACCTTATTTACTTGTACATAATCAATGCACATTCTAAGCGACCCATCCTTCTTCGTAACAAACAAGATCGGAGCACTCGATGGAGAAATACAATGTTGAATTAAACCCTTGTCTAGTAAATTCTTGAGTTGAAACTTCAACTCTTTCATTTCAGTCGAAGCTATTCTATATGGAGGAATATAAATGGGATTCGTATTCGGTAATAAATCAATGCCTAAGTCATTTTTCCATTCGGGAGGAACTAGTGGAAGGTATGTAGAAAAATATTTGGGAATCCTCTAACTACAGGGAATGACTCAATAGAAGGAGTTTCACATTATAGATCTTTAACCCTCACAACATACTATAAATAACAATTGGCTACTACCTTAAAATCCATTAAACAAGAAATGATTTGAAACTTGGCATAGAATTTCCCCCCTTCAACTATAAAATGGGTTCATTAGGGAATTGAAACTTCACTACCCTTGTTCTGCAATTTATGGAAGCAAAACAATCATGAATACAATCCATACCCAAGATGATATCAAAATCTAACATGTCAAGTCTACCAAATCAACAAGAGTAACTCTATTGGTTAGTATTACAAGACATTTCCTATAGACTCTTTACAACTATGAGTCGGCCATTGGGGTACAAACCTAAAAGGGTTCAGTCAAAATATTGGAAGTAAATCAAACTTCCTAGATACCAAAGGTTTAAGAAAATAAAGGGTAGCATCTGGGTTAAGAAAAGTATAAACATTAACAGATAAACTTGTCACATACTCGTAACGACGTCGGCGAGCTTTCTTGTTCACCCCTATCATTGAGTGCATGGAAACGGTTCCTTTTCCGGAGCTTCATAACTAGGAGTGTTTCATTGAGCTTGGCTATTCCCCTTTACTTGACTTCTCACATTAGTACAATCATTATATGGACACCTTTGCCACAACCAAAGAAACTATTAGTTCCAACAAGGCATTCACCCACATGTTTCTTACCACACTTACTAAATGTTTGTCATTCTCTTGGTGGATGAACATTTCTCCCTCTTTGAGGTTAAAGATTAGAACCTCTATCATTTCGATTCTTGGAGAACTTTTAAGGAACTTGGTTTGAAAACCTCTTCTTAAACATTGTCTTGTCTTGAACATCAAGCCTATTCTTATAAGAACAACTTTTCTTTGCTTCCCTATTGTTCTTCCTAAGACGACTTTCTTAACCTGTTGAGTATGAACCATCAATCTAGGAAGATACATATTGTCATGAAGCATGGCTGCACGAGATTCTTGTTTGAGCTATTCGGACACACCCGTTACAGAAAGACTCATTTCATCCCTAGCATTGGAAACCAAAGAAGAAGCATGTTTGGAAAACTTAATGAACTTTATGGGTTAAATGGTCCTTAATTCACATACCTCTTTGATGAAGGTTGATGTATTCCTCTATTTTAGTTTATCTTTGTTCCCTTGGAAAAAATCTGTCAAGAAAGGCCTCTTTGAAGATCTCCCAAGTCACGGGACCATGTCTAAGCCACTTCTTGAGTTTATAGGAACAAAGCTCAGCCTTCTCAGTAGTACTTACCCGCATTGCAAACAAAATCTTTTAGACCTCATAAAGGAAATCTTAGGGGTCTTCATCAACTTCGATGCAAAGAACACGAGAGGATTCGTTCTCGTAAAATCTATCACACAGCTAGCCATAGTACTAGCATGTTGGTTCTCTCGAGGAACAACCTCCCGGTTATCTTGTGTCATGATGGCTTCAGCTTGGGTTGTGATTGATTCGTACATTTGGAAAAGGGATTCCCTAAACTCACTATTTTCATAACCGGATGATTAACAGGAACTTGATTATTTTGAATAACTTGCACTTCAAGAGGATTTTGGTTACCTTGGGGAGTAGCTCCCGCATTCCTAATCGCTTCTCCTACTCTTCTCGCGGCTGTACTTCTTGTGTTCATCGCCTATAATTACAATAAAGGGATTAAATACTAAAAGACACATAGTGTCAAAACGCTAAAGACGCGACATTGGAGTATCATTAAAAAGAGATGTTTCTTAGTCATCACATAGACTCTCCTCCATAGTTGTTCTGCGCATCATAACCATTAATAAGACACTACGTAACATGGTTTAGTAATACATTAATCATAAAGATATTTAAACTCATGCTCTGATAACTTGTTTTTCACACTGAGGAAGCATACCCGAGATGGAACCGACGTCATCGTCGTCTTAGAAGACTCAACCAAGCCCTTAGCATTCGTCGTAACATGTGATCAGTAAAAATTGCGAAAAATAAAAACATACATTCTATTTGAAATATACATAGACTTCATACTTAATATTCATAATGACATACGATATTCTAAAACTTGTCTCACATATATTAAAACCATATAATATTACAAATTAGGACTTCACTAATAAATAGTAAATATTTCATATAGGTACAAAAGAATATGAAAGATAACATCCCAGAAGATGAGGACCTACCAATACATTAAGTAAAGTTTGAAGTTTCTTCCAATAGACCTTCTTAAACTTCAATGGTAACATCCTACATTGGTAGTAGTATAAAGTAATAGGGTTAGCACGCCACATGTACTAAGTATTGTTATATGCACATAACCTTTAAGGGCATGCATGAAAAGGATCACTTACAATTTTTATAGAAAGCATGCTTAGTCATGAGAATGTCTTCAATGCACATACTATAAAACATATACAAATTAAGGATTCCACAACATAACACTCAATCATATGTAAAGAAATTATTATATAGTCATATTAACATTCGTATTGAATTGATCAGATATACATAACATAAAAAACACTTACCAATGATCCCATGTCCAACCAACAAGTGCAATGGTCATGTAAATCCCCATATCCATACACAACCTAGTACATAAGATAGGACATCAAAAGTAACGATTTTATTAAATATAACTTTTAACATAAGAAGTCATCACATCATTTAATAATCATAATGACCAACATAATATAAGAGTAACATCATGTATCGTAATCATATATATTTCATGTTATCATATTACATTAGAAAAATCTCCTAAGACTTCCCTTAGAGTAAGATTGTGCATTGTAAAGGTAGTGTCTCATACCCCTACCTATAGTAAGTAGACTCTTTAAGTCACCCTAGTCAACGTTAATTTACATCTCTTTCATTAATCATGAGGGAAAATTTACCTTAATCGACATATACCAAGTGAGATAAACATGGAATCCGGTGCCATAAAACCTTCCACCGAAAGAAGATGGACTACCAGCCAAAGTAGAACCAAACATGACATAGCTTTCTAGGTGGATTCACTATGTAGTATCCTATGGTGGAAACATATTTCAAGAACGAGGAGATGCTTTAATGTCACGACCCAAAACCGAGCCGCGACTGGCACCCACATTTACCCTCCTATGTGAGCGAACCAACCAATCTAACCCTTAACATTTTAATACAATATAAACAAAAAGAAATGCGGAAGACTTAAACTCATTAATAAAACAATTCAAAACTATTATTATTATCCCCAAAATCTGGAAGTCATCATCACAAGAACATCTATCTCAAATTGCTAAACTAAAACTGTCTAAGAAGCTAAAACAACTACTAGCTAGTCCATGCCGGAAGTTCAAGGCATCAAGACTTGAAGAAGAAGACCCAGTCCAAGCTAGACGCATTAGCTCACCCTAAATTTCCGAAGGTAGTGAAGACTGGCTAGATCTACTGTTGAGTTGAAGTTGACGGAACGTTTGCTGCATTACAGAAATAACAAAGAAGAAAACGTAAAAGTAGGGGGTCAGTACAACCACAAGTACTGAGTAGATATTATCGGCCAACTCAAAATAGGGAACAGTATATATCAATAATAATGTAAATCAACTACAATACTCAACATGTAGCAATAACAATATTAATTCATCAATAAATACAACCGAGTTCACACATGAGGACTCAAGCCTCAATACCATCTCATTTGGGAATTACGTTCATTTAGATTGAGTATGTTCATTATCTTTCAAGATTCATTATCATTCTTCCTCTTGTGTCGGTACGTGACACTCCGCTCCTCTATTTCTATCCTGGTGCCGGAACGTGGCACTCTGATCCTCATATACTATCCTGGTACCGGAACGTGGCACCCGATCCACATACTATCCTGGTGTCGGAACGTGACACTCCGATCCTCATTCTATCCTTGTACCGGAACGTGACACTCCGATCCTCATATTCATTCTATCCTGGTACCGGAACGTGGCACCCGATCCCCTAATTCATCAAGTCTTCTTTTATACTAAGGCATCATCAATCTCATTATATAATATATCAAGCCTTCTTTTATACTAAGGAATCATCAATAACAAGTGAATTAGGGTTCTTTCAAGATTTGGGATTCAATAGCTTCATCATGCTTTGTTAATTCATCACAATTTCATATTCATATTCATGCAAGCTTACAATTAAGCACAAAGTAGGGTTTACAATACTATCAACACATAACATTCACTATTAAGAGTTTACTACAAGTAGCATGAAAACCATAACCTACCTCCACCGAAGAATTGAATTCAAACAAGCAAATTCCTCAAGCTTTGATATTCTCTTCGTTTCTCCTCTCACGTTCAATCTCTCTTTCCCTTGTTCTTTCTGTTTGTTTTATTCAAACCCTCCTTCTCTTACCCTAATTAACATATAATTAAGTGTAAAAGAGGACAATAAAACCCACTAATTAACTTAAGGTTACCTATTTTAACCCCCAAGTAATTAGACTTATTAATATTAACCCTCTAACTTTATAATTAAGGAAAAGTCCAATGCGTCCCTTAAAACGTGTAAAGAAATCCTATTCTGCCTAGGATTTGCGCAACCTGTGACGGGCCGTCGTGCCTGCGACGGTCCGTCACGATGGTCGTCGCAGCCTCCCAAAGTCCAGGTGAACTGCGACGGCCCATCACACCAGTGACGGTCCGTCCTGCACCTCCGTCCTGACGGTCAGAAACTCGTTTCTTGTACCAAATTCTCAAAAGTTGAAGTGTTTTGCAACGGGAACTCACGACGGTTCGTCGTGGATGTGACGGCACGTCCTGCAGGTCCGTCACAATTTACAGAGAGTCGATTTTCAGTATCCAATTTCAGAATTCTAAGTATGCTGAAACGATGCACCCTCGACGGGCCGTCGTGCCTGTGACGGTCCGTCGCAGTGCCCGTGGTCTTGGCCAGTTTTTTTTTTTTCCAGAATTAAAATCTGCTGCTCAAAACGACTAAACTGGTCGTTACAATAGATACCAATTTACCCATCGTTCGTCCCCGAACGATCAAAAGAAGAAAAACAATGGCGAAAAGGAGTACCTGAATCTGTAAACAGATGTGGGTATTTTTCTTGCATATCTGCCTCCTTCTCCCAAGTAGCTTCTTCAACCGGTCGATTCTTCCATTGGACCTTGATGGATGCAATTTCTCTCGACCTCAACTTGCGAACCTCTCTATCTAAAATACCAACTGGTTCCTCCTTATAAGTCAAATTCTCATCAAGCAAAACTGAATCCCAATGGATGATGTAGTTTCCATCTCCGTGGTATCTTTTCAACATGGATACGTGAAATACCGGATGCACTCCGGACAGCCCTGGGGGCAAGGCTAATTCATAAGCCACCTCCCCTACTCGCTTTAGTACCTCAAATGGTCCAATATACCTTGGACTTAGCTTACCTCTTTTGCCAAACCGCATCACCCCTTTCATGGGTGAAACCTTCAACAAGACTTGTTCACCCTCCATGAACTCCAAGTCTCTAACCTTTCGGTCTGCATACTCCTTTTGTTTACTTTGCGCCGCTAGAAGCTTTTCTTGAATGCCCTTCACCTTATCTAACGAATCCTTCAAGAGGTCAGTACCCCAAGGTCTAACCTCAAATGCATCAAACCAACCAATGGGAGATCTACACCTCCTCCCATACAATGCTTCAAATGGAGCCATATCAATACTAGAGTGATAGCTATTATTGTATGAAAACTCTGCCAAAGGTAAGAAACTATCCCAATGGCCACCAAACTCTATCACACATGCACGAAGCATATCCTCCAACACTTGAATCATTCGCTCAGACTGACCATCGGTTTGAGGATGAAATGCAGTACTAAGGTCCAATCTAGTACCTAATTCCGCATGCAATGTTTCCCAAAACATAGAAGTAAACTGCGTACCTCTATCTGATATGATGGATAGTGGAACCCCATGCAATCGAACGATTTCTGAGATGTAGATTTTTGCTAACTTCTCTGCATTGTAAGTCACCTTGACCGGAATGAAATGAGCAGACTTAGTTAACCTATCAACAATCACCCAAATAGAGTCATACTTACCCATTGTCTTTGGAAGACCAACAACAAAGTCCATTGCGATTCTCTCCCACTTCCATTCAGGAATGGGCATTCTCTGAAGCGTTCCTCTGGGCCTTTGGTGTTCATACTTTACTTGTTGACAGTTTGGACATTTGTCAATAAAGTCAACAATATCACGCTTCATTCTACTCCACCAAAAGTGTTGCTTTAGGTCGCGATACATCTTGGTTGCACCCGGATGTATAGAATACCTTGAACTATGAGCCTCTGTCAGAATAGTGTTAATCAAATCATCGATGCGGGGTACACATACCGTTCCCTTAATCCTCAAAACACCTTCCTCGTCGATTGTTGCTTCTTTAGCTTCTCCTTGCAACACTTTATCTCGGATTCGCCTTAGTTTCTCATCATCAAACTGTTTTCCCTTAATCTTGTCAAGAAAAGAAGATCTTGACTCCACACTAGCCAACAATCCTCCCTTCTCATTTACTTCTAACCTCATGAGGTCATTAGCCAAAATCTGCACTTCTCTAGCCAATGGGCGTCTAGAAGCTTGCAAATGAGCTAGACTTCCCATGCTTCCGGCCTTTCTACTTAAGGCATCTGCCACAACGTTCGCCTTCCCCGGATGATACAAGATAGTGATATCGTAGTCCTTCAGTAGTTCCATCCATCTCCTTTGTCTCAAGTTCAAATCTTTCAGAGTAAAGACATACTGTAGACTACGATGATCCATATAGATCTCACACTTAACCCCATACAAATAGTGTCTCCATTGCTTTAGTGCAAATACTACCGCGGCCAGTTCCAAGTCATGAGTTGGATAGTTACGTTCATGCACTTTTAATTGTCTTGAAGCATAAGCAATCACGTTCTTCTCTTGCATTAGCACTGCACCCAAACCCGAATAGGATGCATCACAATAGACAATGAAATTCTTACCTTCCACTGGCAAGGTAAGGATAGGCGCGGTAGTTAACAAAGTCTTGAGTTTCTGAAAGCTTTCCTCACACTAATCCGACCATACAAATGGAACATTCTGCATAGTCAAGTTGGTCAGTTGGGAAGCAATAGAAGAGAATCCCTTGACGAATCGGCGGTAGTAGCTAGCTAACCCAACAAAACTCCGTATTCTTACACGTTTGTAGGTCTTACCCAATTCTTCACTGTTTCAATCTTCAATGGATCCACCATCACTCCATCCTTAGAAACTACATGCCCCAAGAAGGACACTGCATCTAGCCAAAACTCACACTTAGAGAACTTGGCATAAAGCTTTTTCTCCCTCAACATTTCAAGTACAATTCTCAAATGCTCCTCATGTTCCTTCTTACTTTTAGAGTATACCAGTATATCATCTATAAATACGATCACAAAGAGGTCCAAATACGGCTTAAATATCCCATTCATCAAGCTCATGAAAGCAGCGGGGGAATTTGTAAGACCAAAGGACATCACTACAAATTCATAATGCCCATACCTAGTCCGAAAAGCAGTCTTTGGCACATCCGTTGCCCGTATTTTCAATTGATGATAACCGGATCTCAAGTCAATTTTAGAGAAGACACAAGCACCTTGTAACTGATCGAACAAGTCATCAATGCGAGGAAGAGGATACTTGTTCTTAATAGTTACCTTGTTCAGTTGTCTATAGTCTATGCACATCCGAAAACTTCCATCCTTCTTCTTCACGAACAAAACCGGAGCACCCCAAGGAGATGCACTTGGTCTAATGAAGCCTTTACTCAACAATTCTTGAAGTTGAGCCTTTAACTCTCTTAATTCGGCGGGAGCCATTCTATAAGGGGGTATAGAAATGGGGCGAGTACCCGGTTCAAATCAATGCAGAAATCAATATCCCTATCCGGTGGCATGCCCGGAAGATCTGCAGGGAACACATTCAAAAACTCACGGACTACCGAAACTGACTCAATCGAGGGTACTTGGGTAGTGTCATCCTTGAGATGTGCCAAGAAAGCTAAACACCCTTTACTCACCATTTTCTTAGCGCGAAGAAAGGAGATAATACGCACCGGATTGGATGTTTAGTCACCCTCCCACACTAACGGATCTGTCCCAGGCTTGGCTAACGTCACAGTTTTGGCATTACAATCCAAGATCGCAAAATTCGGAGAAAGCCACGTCATACCCAGAATTACATCAAAGTCAACCATTTCTAAGATAACCAAATCTACATAAGTGTTGCTCCCCACGAAATTCACCAAACAAGACCTATACACTTCTTCGACTATCACAGACTCACCCACCGGAGTAGAAACACGAATAGGCATGTCAAGTAATTCACAATGTAAATTTAGACCATTAGAAAATGAGGAAGATACATAAGAAAATGTGGATCCGGGATCAAACAATACGGAAGCCATGCAATCACAAACCAGAAGATTACCTGTGATAACAGCATCAGATTTCTCCGCCTCCGATCTCCCAGGGAAAGCATAACAATGGGCCCTTTCGTTGGTTTGCCCGTTGCCCCTACCATGTTGTGTCGTAGTGGCTCCAGTTTTCCCCTCACCTCTGCCGTTGTGGTGACCGCCATTACCTCGACCACCACGTCCTCCAGAAAGGCGGCCTCTACCATGACCACCTCTACCTCTAGCTAGTGGGGTCTGTAACTCTGGTTTGGACAATACCTCTTAATGTGTCCAACCTCCCCACATCCATAACACTCTCGGGGTTCATGCATAGGTCTCTCTGAGAAGTGTTGGCGGTCTGAGGTGGACCCCCAACTACAGTCTGTAGTGAAGACTGAATGGGTCGAACTGAGTAACCTCCGGAGCTCTGTCCTCTGGAGTAAGAACCATTAAACTCACCTCCCCTTCGAAACCTTTTTGATGTCGATGTCGTGGTGAATTCATCTGGCTTCACTCCTTCCACTTCTATCACAAAGTCTACCACCTCTTGGAAGGATGTTGCCGTAGCCGCTACCTGTAAGGCTGAAATCCGCATTTCTGACCTCAACCCCTTCACAAAACGGCGAATCCGCTCTTGTGGACTGAAACAAAGTTGGGTGGCATACCTTGATAAAGCACGAAACATAGCCTCATATGTGTTAACTGTCATCCTACCTTGCTCGAAACTAAAGAACTCATCCCTTTTTCTATCTCTCAAAGTCCTTGGGATATACTTCTCCATAAACAGGGTAGAGAATGATTCCCAAGTCATAGGTGGTGCCTCTGTTGGTTGACACTCAACATGTGACCGCCACCACATTTTGGCGTTCCCTTGAAACTGATAGCTCACGAACTCAACGCCAAACCGTTCTACTATACCCATCTTGTGTAGTAGCTCATGACAATCAACCAGAAAATCGTAGGCATCCTCTGATTCTGCACCCTTAGAGACTGGAGGTTTCAATTTCAAGAACTTACTGAAAAGTTCATGCTGATCATTTGTCATAATAGGCCCAGTAGTCAGACGTGGAAATGTGCCTATTCCCAATGGTGCATCCATGCGGGGAGCCATGGTAGCCGCATGTCGTATCTCTGAAACCGGTGGTGTTGGTGCAGAAACCACTGGAGGTGCTTGACCCTGATCGGATAACCCACTAAGATAAGCAAGTACCTGGTTGATCATCTCTGGGGAAGGTTGGGGTGGCATTTCCTCATTTTGCCCTTGTTCAGTGTCCCCTTCCTCACCCTCTCTTACTACCTCCTCAGTCGGTGGAGGAGTCACCGCCCTAGCATCAGATGGACTAGGTGCTCGTCCTCATCCCCTAGAGGACATCCTCCCACGACCTCTTCCACGGCCTCTTGCCGCTGCTCTTCCTCGAGCTACAGCCCCGGTGGCTGGCTTAGTCGTTTCTTGTCTCTCCGTTGTTGCTGCTGGTGCGGTCGTTGCTCTAGTTCTTAACCATCTGCGAAATAGAATGAAGATGGTCAGATACCAATTTGTATCACCTAGATACCAATTGGACTCAAGTAGTAGCACGAAAGAAGAATGAAAGAATGGAATTTTCCTTAAGTTTGTAGCCTCTCAAAGAAAAGTAAAGGCGTCCCCCTACCGTTCCTTAAGACTCTACTAGACCTGTTCTTGTGTGATGAGACCAATGAACCTAATGCTCTGATACCAAGTTTGTCACGACCCAAAACCGAGCCGCGACTGGCACCCACATTTACCCTCCTATGTGAGCGAACCAACCAATCTAACACTTAACATTTTAATACAATATCAACAAAAAGAAATGCGGAAGACTTAAACTCATTAATAAAACAATTCAAAACTATTATTATTATCCCCAAAATCTGGAAGTCATCATCACAAGAACATCTATCTCAAATTGCTAAACTAAAACTGTCTAAGAAGCTAAAACAACTACTAGCTAGTCCATGCCGGAAATTCAAGGCATCAAGACTTGAAGAAGAAGACCTAGTCCAAGCTAGACGCATTAGCTCACCCTGAATTTCCGAAGGTAGTGAAGACTGGCTAGATCTACTGTTGAGTTGAAGTTGACGGAACGTTTGCTGCATTACACAAATAACAAAGAAGAAAACGTAAAAGTAGGGGGTCAGTACAACCACAAGTACTGAGTAGATATCATCGGCCAACTCAAAATAGGGAACAGTATATATCAATAATAATGTAAATCAACTACAATACTCAACATGTAGCAATAACAATATTAATTCATCAATAAATACAACCGAGTTCACACATGAGGACTCAAGCCTAAATACCATACTCATTTGGGAATTACGTTCATTAGATTTAGTATGTTCATTATCTTTCAAGATTCATTATCTTTCTTCCTCTTGTGTCGGTACGTAACACTCCGCTCATCTATTTCTATCCTGGTGCCGGAACGTGGCACTCCGATCCTCATATACTATCCTGGTACCGGAACGTGGCACCCGATCCATATACTATCTTGGTGTCGGAAAGTGACACTCCGATCCTCATTCTATCCTGGTACCGGAACGTGACACTCCGATCCTCATATTCATTCTATCCTGGTACCGGAACGTGGCACCCGATCCCCTAATTCATCAAGCCTTCTTTTATACTAAGGCATCATCAATCTCATTATATAATATATCAAGCCTTCTTTTATACTAAGGCATCATCAATAACAAGTGAATTAGGGTTCTTTCAAGATTTGGGATTCAATAGCTTCATCATGCTTTGTTAATTCATCACAATTTCATATTCATATTCATGCAAGCTTACAATTAAGCACAAAGTAGGGTTTACAATACTATCAACACATAACATTCACTATTAAGAGTTTACTACAAATAGCATGAAAACCATTACCTACCTCCACCGAAGAATTGAATTCAAACAAGCAAATTCCTCAAGCTTTGATATTCCTCTTCGTTTCTCCTCTCACGTTCAATCTCTCTTTCCCTTGTCTTTTGTTTGTTTTATTCAAACCCTTCTTCTCTTTTCCTAATTAACATATAATTAAGTGTAAAAGAGGACAAAAAACCCACTAATTAACTTAAGGTTACCTCTTTTAACCCCCAAGTAATTAGACTTATTAATATTAACCCTCTAACTTTATAATTAAGGAAAGAATAGTCCAATGCGTCCTTGAAACGTGTAAAGAAATCCTATTCTGCCTGGGATTTGCGCAACCTGTGACGGGCCGTCGTGCCTGCGACGGTCCGTCACAATGGTCGTCGCAGCCTCCCAAGTCCAGGTGAACTGCGACGGCCCGTCACACCAGTGACGGTCCGTCCTGCACCTCCGTCCTGACGGTCAGAAAAACTCGTTTCTCTTGTACCAAATTCTCAAAAGTTGAAGTGTTTTGCAACGGGAACTCACGACGGTTCGTCGTGGATGTGACGGCACGTCCTGCAGGTCCGTCACAATTTACAGAGAGTCGATTTTCAGTATCCAATTTCAGAATTCTAAGTATGCTGAAACGATGCACCCTCGACGGGCCGTCGTGCCTGTGACGGTCCGTCGCAGTGCCCGTGGTCTTGGCCAGTTTTTCCAGAATTAAAATCTGCTGCTCAAAACGACTAAACAGGTCGTTACATTTAAAGACCCATAGTTCACATTACATGGCATCCTTAACCTCGGCAGATGATTTGTGACCTGCCTTCAAACTATGGAAAGGACACCTCTCATATCTAATTTATCGGAGCTTAGCTTAAGTCCCTTTCATGAATAAACTTTAAGTTGTCTTTTATCATAAAAGTATCATAGGTCATAGGAGATTAACTCCATATATATACATGATCATTAGCTCTTAGGATTATATGAAAATTTTCTTTCATCATAACCCTCTGTATTAACATAGTATAGTCATCCTCTCTAAAGCATACAAGAAAATATCATAACTTGAAATTTTTGTGTTTTTATCATGATCTCACAAGTAACATGTTCATAGTTAACATATACACATAGAAATATCATACATACTTCCATAACATAGTATCATAATTTATAGTCTAATATAAACATTGTAGAGTAATCACAACTTTAGAAACTTACCTCTTGCTTCCAAGAACCTTATTGAAGAAATTAAGTTCAACATACAACATTCATAACCATTACACTGTGAAATACTCACTAGCATAGTCAAGAAAAACTCTTCAATTCATATAAAAAATCAATTCATAATGTAGGATAAGTGAAAAGGGTCATTAAAGAGTTCCTACAAGTCCTAGTTCCAATCCTAATGTTTACATATAATCAAGTAGTAGAAACAACCCATTCGAAAACATTAATTTGAGATATATCATGAATAACACGCAAATAAATCATTATTTTTAACAAAAAATCATAAATCTAGAATTAGAAAGAAAACCCGTTTTTTTAAAGTAAAAACCCTAGAATTCGAATTTCTTGAAATCTATCATTTAAAGGACCTCTTGGAGAAAGGAATTCCAAGAGTGATAAAACATTAAATTCTTATTCTTCTTCCTTAAATTCTTCTTGTTCTTCAATGGTGTTTGGAAAAGAGAACGTTTCTTAAGAGATGAGAGAATTTTCATTTGAATCTGATTTGGAAAAGTAAAAAATCATCCAAAATTGACTTATAATCCATATATATTCGTCCTATAAAATACCTCAAAGACCCTCAACCTAAATAGGTCTTTTTATGAAATTAAATTACTAAAACTACGACTTTAACGATTCTGGGAAGTGGCTGCGCGTCGTGGGCCGAATGCCGTCATTTTTTCTGATTTTGGGTTAAGGAAGTGAGATGCGTGTCAGCCTCGCGTCGCAACTCTACCCCTCACATATTGAGACACAACACCACATGAGGAACGCCGTCGCATACTTTTTCCTCCATTTATGCCTGTCCGCATGCTGCTTGCTCACCCATGTTTTTATCCTTCCCAAGGACCCTTCGGATTTCAGTACCAGACGTTTGGACCCTTTGTAATACATACTTCCTATGAAAGGAGTATTTATATGTTTTGTACATCATTTTACACCTAGAAAACATTACCAAAAATAGGCACTAGTTTCCGGATGTCAACTTCTTTCTTTGTTGTTTTGTCTCTAACCTTTTCTAAATAAACATATTGAATTAATATAGGTCTGGAATACTAATTTTAAATATTATATATTATATTAAGATCTAGTCTATGTCATTGAATTTCCGAAGTGTTAGATGAACCAGCCCCTAGCATGGTCTTCGTTGGAGTTCTTCAACTAGAGAGAGAAAGAAGAGAGAAGGATGAGACTTTTGGGTTTGTGAATTATGCGAGCTTAGGTGAGTCGAATTAGCGTAGGAGATTTATATAGGTTGTTAATTAAATTAATTATTCTCCCCTAACCAATAATTATACTCCTAACTATTTAAACTAATTAATTGACTTGAATGAAAATGTGTAGCAAATAGACCCCTCACCGATAACACCACGATCAACGGATTGTGTGTCCACCGATGTGCATTGTGAACCTCCTTGCTTCAAATCCGTTGATGAGTTCATAGACTATGCAATTGATGCTTCCCAGGGATTTTTCTAGGTGTCCACCGATGGTGGCCATCGACGCCCTGTCGATTGGCCCACGCTGGCAGCTTCTTCCCGATTGTATAGGTCCTCCTCAACAGGCGTTGGTTGGTCCTGGAAAGTTGTGCCTGGATGTTTTTACTAACAATAAAATATATATATATTAAACACTCTCACACAAATTTTCATCATTTTCCATCTCAAAAAAGCTAGTTAAATAGGTTAAGGCACGTTAGTATCTCATTGAATTCATTTCCAGACGTCATGGACGTTTTGGATATTTTTACTTATAAGCTTCCTAAATGACTTATATACACTAAAGTTAACCTTAAAACAGTGTCTAGACCTATTGACACCTATGTTAGGCTCTAGAACACGTCTTAGATTTTTGAAGTGTTACAAATTATCTTTCCATTGAGTATACAACGTTTGAGCAACCTCCCTCATTTGGTAGGAAGCTAACTCGGCCTTCTCTTTAGAAGTTAGCCCAAGGCACTCAATACCTTATATACACCATATAGGAACTCTTGGGCTCTTCTTCTATGTTTGAGCAAAGAAAGATTAGAGGATTCATCCTCACAAAATCTCTCAATATAGATGTCATAGTGCTCTTCACAACATTTACTCTAGGCTTAATACGCCTATTCATATCGGTAGTAAAATTTGCAGCTAAAAGAAGTAAAGCCTCCTCAATCTCCGCATTAGTCATTTACTAGGGAACTAACGAAACATCACTACCTCCTTCCACAATAAAAATTGATTTTCTCTAGCACCTTGAGCCCCTTGTGCACCTTGAACAACTTGCTCAACTTTTTCATCTTAAAGAGGAATATCCTCATTCACATCATTCTCATAAACTCTCCTATCCAGTGTCCTCCTCGTATCCATCTTCCTACAAACACAAGGAAAACGATAAGAAAATAACACATGTAAAATTTAACTCTACGGCATGCATAGGAGTAGAAAATAAGTTAAACTATATCATCCTATAGCCTCCCTCCCATAGATGTGTCGCGACTCGCACCGATTGTCGAGACTCTACTAGACGTGACTTCATGAGACTTTTTTATTCCTAATATCACTTTCATAACATATGCTCTAATAAAAGCAAAGCTTGTCTCATCACGAGATCATACACTATAAGATATGACACTCTCGCAGTGCAACCGGCGTCTTGATCACTCGGAGTTCTCATACAAGCCCTTTCGTATCATTTATCGCATACACATATTAAAGTAGTGTGGAATCAAAAATTTTCACAAAACATTCTAATAGTATTTCAAAATATTTTTCATATAAAATCAAAGGAAGTACTAAATCTCATATCATCAAATCTTAGACTCACGAATACATGGGACAAGACCCATACATTCTAAATATAATACTATATGTCTATTACAATACTTCAATAAAAGAAACTCTAAAGACATATATTCCCTAGAGTCAATTGAGGTTATACTTCAACTTGTTTGAACGATCCTATAATCCAAGCCTTCTCCTCCAATAGCACCTTCACGTATGAATCACTTTAGAGATAGATAAAAGCATGAAATTAGTATAACCACATGTACTAAATATGCATAATGCATAAAAATCATGATAACAAACATTTAATGGAAATATGCTCTTTTTGATTTAAACGTCATATTATATGAATAAGAACAACATTTAACATATTAGAAACACATAAGATAACACTTAAAAATATTATCACATTTTAGGAAAACATTACAATAACCCACATCACTGTTACAGTGAATTCCTTCACTACTACAGGGAAGTTATCCCACTTCACATTGAAAACATTCTAGCATATCATCTTCTCACTAAAAGCTATTCTAAGGCTCACTTAAAAAAGATAAAATGAGACTTCCCATACACTTTCTCTAGGAACACCTAAATGATCCTTAAGAACACATGTAATGAGACAAACACACTTACAATACACTAAACAGATGAACATATATGATATGACATTCACCTCAACAAAATACATACATAAGTACTTCTAGAAGAGAAGGACCATACACCCTCTTGAAGATTACCTAAATAATCCTTAAGACTTCCTAAGATGGATCATGCCTACTTGATAACTCAACATCCCTAACTAGAGTAATTCCCAATAATTCGTTAGGAAATCCTTAAACATACTCTACATTATGTATTCTTTCATTACATGCTTCCTATCATAATTCAGTTATTCATTAAGAGACATTCATCTCATAAGGACATTACAGTAATTGTCTAGGAGAAGACCTAGGGACTGTCACTAAAATTTTCAAATACTATTGTTCAATGTCTAGATAGCCTCATGTACCACCACCTACATTTCGTATAACTTCTCCAATACTAGTAGGTACCCCATATGATGATAATAGGCAATAACCTACATAGACCATGGTAGCAAAACAAGGAATCTAGAGTGGTAGCCTACTCCGTTGGAGGTTTTTCTACTTGCAAATGGTAGAACTTGGAGACATCGCATGTAGGCACATGGTTAAGGAATATGATAGGTTTCTTTGCATTCAAGAATCATTCTTCCATAAAGCTACTTCCCTTACCATACTCATTCGGTGCTAGCCTTTGTTCTCATAGATTAATTTACCTTAAAGGATCATACAAAGGGGTTGCATATCTAGTTTATAACCCAAATAACATTCACCCTACAAAAGAGATCCCCTAGTGCTGCATAACTATTGCGAAGAGAATAGCTTCATGAATTTTCTAAGGATGTATCATGATATTCTAGCTAACCAACCTTAAGTCCATCATTTATACAAGAAGCATATCGTTACAAATTTCGACTTAAAGGATCATAACCTTATCACTAGGTTGAAAGTTACACATAAAGGACCTTCTTAGAATGATTGAAGTATCCTTTCTTTCGTACATACAAAACTAAGTGTATATTTTATATTCACATTCCATAGGTATCCTGCAAGACACAAGTCTACCAAACAAGACACATACATACTTCACTTTACCACATATAACATATCGTATTCAAGAATCCCATAGGAAAAACCTTCATAAATATAACCATCATAGACTCACATAGTCAAGAAGGAATAATCATGCATCAACTCTATGATGAAACACATAAGGACATAGTCATAGTCTAACATGATCACCTAATATGAATAAAAGAACACATATACTTTCGTATTACTCACATGTAGATAGATATTATCATACTTCACATAAACCAACTACACAAATCATCATAGTATATCAAGTCGTGGCTGACAAGGCCATGATCATCATAATACATAATGTAACTCCAAATGAGGCCACACCATTCACATCGCAATACCACCATAATTTGACCATACTAATAACAACATAATTCAAGAACTACATCATATAAATTATATAGAATTAGATAATCCTACCACAAATCGATTCTCTCCACTTCAATCCTTAGATAAATCATCCAATTCATTACCAATAGGCCCTTACCCATGACCATGATCATCAATTCAATACAAAAATCATAATACTCAATTCATGTAGGTCAATTCAATATATGTTTATCAATCCAAGAAAACCTAAACATCAATTGAATACTATAATTACATCATTCAATAGCCCATAGAAAACTACACTACAATTCATAACCATTAGGACAATATCATGTCAACCACAAAGTAGTAAAAATGTAAGGATTGGGAATTACATGGTTCATAGGTTAATTATATTAAAATCAAATAATTAACATCAATATAGTCAATATATATTTATTAAAAACCTTGAATGCAAGAACCCATGGATAGATCATAAAATTGGACAAGTTCATCTTTTTAAACCTGTAGAAATCTATTCTAATTTTGAGCTCCTTGATGAATAGAGTTTCAAGGATAAAAAACAATGCCTAAATAATGTTAATACATTAAATTGATGAAGAATCACCACTCAAATCTCCAATGGAGTTCTAAAGAATTATTTGTTAGAGATTTTGGAGTTTTGATTTGAAAGAATGAACTCATCTAGGTGTTTAGGACTTATATAACAACTTAAAATACCTAAATTATCCCAAAGTAACCGCCTAAACTCTTATTTTGACGTTGGGTGAATTTACCAATTCACCCTCCCGTATCGGTGAACCTGCAAAATTGCAGGCCCATCCACGACTGGTCCATCAATGGACCGTCTCCCCTCAAACGGACCATCCTGTTGGTCCTTGGTTTAGGTCTGAGACTGTTCCTTGGATGGTTATCTTCCCCACACCTATGTCATGACAAACAAACACCAATTACGGGGCATCAACCAGCCTACTGGCCTTTGATTGCCTCAGTCGATTGGGGCTGGTCTTGACAACCCTTAGCTTTATTGAAGGGTCCTTCCTCAAGGACACTTAGTTTGTGCTTGGGGACTTTCACTTGGACGTTTTCAACCCTAGTATTATCTTATACAAGTTTAGGACCTCATGTATTAATTTAATCCAAAACAAACACAAAAAACATTACGAAACATGCTAAGACACAAAAGGTTGTTTCAAGGAAAACCTTTCGAATGTCATGGACGTTCATTGACGTTTGACCTCCAAACTTCATAAAACCTGACACACTTCCTATATGCACTATTACAACTCATGTAACGACCTAATAATCTCATAAAACAACATATGATCACATAAACACGCATGAGGCACAAAGATGACTAGTCATTGAACGTTTTAGTCGTCCCTTGACGTTTGAATTCCATTCACTTGAACTCTTAGACACTACCTCAAGACCAAATTATAGACCATTTTAGGACCTTATACCCTCATGACAATCATGTTAGGATCTACTTTACCTAAGTCATTATAGAGGTGTTACAGGCCATGACCTAGTTCTCCAGTGTAGTTCTTCTTTCTGGGAAAGAGAAAGAAGAGAGAAGGAAGAGCAATATGTGTTTTGAAATTGTGGAGTGTTTAGTTGATTTTAGGCTTAGGGTAGGTTATATAGTTGATTAAATAACCTAATTAACCAACACATAGTAACTAATTGAACCCCTAACTAACTAACTTAATAAAATGAAGTCCCTAAAATTCACCAGCAAAATTGGAAGTCTGACCTATGAGAGCATGACCTATGGTCTGTAGGTTAGCCGATGGTCCTCAGGGCCAACCGTCCTGCAGGTCTGTTGTTTTGGTTAGAGACCCTACATGTTGAAACTTTTGAAATAGTGGCTAAGTGTCCAACAATGGAGGCATCGACGCCCCATTGTCTTACCTACGTCCCATCGATGGCAAGCATAGGTGGACACTACCTTCACTATCCCATTTGACAACTTTAGGTCAAAATTAAAGGTCCTACTTTAGGACCCCTAAGGTGGTTCATGGGGATTCGTACCCAGACTCTTCGATACTAAACCTACTGTAATATGTGTTATACACCTTTCCACCATATTTCATCAATTTTTGACTCTACAACCTTGTGAATTACGCTAAGACATGTTAGCACTTTTTGCACTAGTCTCCGGATGTCAAGGACGTTCCTTGACGTCTTAAATTTAAATCTTCCTAAATGACTTTTTACACTATGATTTACCTTAAAACAGTGTTACAAACCTTAGACACTCATGTGAGGCTATTGATTAGGTTTTAGACTTTCGGAGTGTTACAAAAGTCCTAGGAGGTTGTTCTTATGTACTTATAATATGAATGAAATATACTTTATTACCTTACATTTAAATGATCCTATATGATTTTAGTTTCATTTATGTACATGTTATTTGTATAATTGATATAAATGGTGAAGAAATGCATGATGTGAAGGTACATAAAATGTTGAAATTGCTAATATTCTTTTACTTAGCTTACTTGATTATATAAGGTTATGGGACTTCACATCAGCATTATACTTGTAGGCTTGAGAAGGGGTTTTGAGTAACGGCCTTGTATATATGGTGATGTTATGAAATCTTGTACATGAATTGTTTTGATAATACTATGTTGGAGTTATTCATTCCTATATGATCTTGATATGATGCTATTCATGTTGGTATGACTTATATTGATAACATTCATGTTTACTTTATTTAGTGCTGATTTGGGTCTTGGGTTGGATATGGAATTGTCTCATGTAATGTTGTGCCCATTGACTTATATGTGTTTTTGATTGTGCATAAAGGCTTTTCAAAGTAACTTAGCATGGTTTTGACCAAATGTCCCTTTAAGCCATATTTCAATGTTTTTATGTGCATATGTTTCCATACTCAGTACAAAGTGGTGTGTGTACTAAACCATATTTTTTACCTTTTGTTCCAAACAATGTAGGTTCGGGCCGTTGAGATATCAAGGACTCTTTGGAAGAAGACATGGACTTTCCCAAGTTTTGGTAGGTCCTCTTGTTTGAGGATGGTGCCACACATTCTACCTTGTGACATGCTATAGTCTAAAGATATTCGTTTTGTCCTATTGTTTTAGATATTGTTGTAAGCCGTTTTTGTGGAAATATTAATTTAATGAAAGGTCCACGGCTGAATGTTCTACTTCATTTTAGATGGTTCAATATGAGACAAGGTATTAGACTAATTCCAATGCATCGGTTGTGTTGCCTAAATGAGAAACCTATGTAAGCTTCATAAGTGAGGAGTCTAAGTAAACTCCATATATGATATTTGAGAGGTCTATTACCTCAATGTGTAAAAAGTTATAATTTTTCCTTTTTTAACCTATGAATTGTTATGATGAATTCTAAGAGGCTAGTCGTAGTCATCTCCGAGGACAACGATGCTGGTTACGTCTAGGGGGTAATACCTGGTCGTGAAAGCATCTATTAGGTCTACAAGTCCTGAAATTTGTTGAGTCGATGAAATAAACTAGGGACCCCATTTACGAGGCATCAATCCATTGATTGTCCACCGATTGTGAGCATCAATGGTGACCTGCAAAGCTGTTAAATTTCGGTCAAAGACAAAGGTGGTTTGGTAAATTCAATCATTTGGATAAATAAATGAGAGGGGTATTTAGGGTAATTTAAGTAGGATTAAACTCTAAAACATATAATTTGACTTCATTCTTCGAAAATCCAAACCCCTCCATTCTAAAGTTCTCTCAAAACTCCATGGAAGCTCAAAGTCATAGATGGAGCTAGGGTTGTGGATTCCTATGGATTTCTTCGTCAATTCTCATGGGATTTCATCTAATAATGTATTAGAATTATTTATCTAATGTTATATATCATGTTAGAGCAAATTTCTAAGTAACTTCAATGATTTCAAAGTTTATGAAAAAACCTAATTTTTAATCTCACAAAAGGGTTCTTGCGTGGAACAATTTCAAATCATTATCTATTATATTATTGATGTTAAAGTGATGTTTTACACCTAAAATCTCCACGAACCCTTGATTTCACAAAATCCTTCAGTTTGGCTTATGAAATGGGTTTACTGTTTATGATCTAATGTTGATCGAATTGTTACTATAATTGAGTTGTATAGTTGATTCTATTGTTAATTATGTTATTATTTTTTGAATTTTGAGATGTTATGGAATTATTATCTTGGTCACTTATAGTTCACTTAATTCCTTACTAATGTAGAATTGATATATAATTGCTATTGTGTTGTATGGTCTACTTGAAGTGCGGTGTTAACCTGTTTTTGTTATTGTTATCATAGTCTTGTAGGCATTGTTACGTAAATTGTAGTAGTACCATGTTATGGTATTAATTGAAGGTATTATCTGATATGTGATCTTATAGTCTGTGAACGTCTTCACGTGATCTTGAGGAGATCTTGAATAAACCTACGTGACATTGTGTATGAAAGCATGTTCCTATAAATGTTAGAATGAGATGATGATAGTAACAACCAGGGAGAACCCCCTAGAAGTCCCATAACCATGTCTTATTAACAATTGCACAATATACTTCTAAAGTAAGTAAGAATTTAAAACTTTCTTCACACAGGAAGAATACTTTCATCAATACACAAGCGGAAGACTTTTTTTAAAAGCCATCCACCTTTACTAAAGAAATAAAAATAAACAAAATAAAGGAACATGTTCGTCTTGTCTTGGAATTAATGAGGACACGGGAACACTTCATCTTTAACAACTTAGAAATCTATCCATCCTCCAACGCATATAAGGACTTCCAATTCCCTGCATTTTAGTTAAAAAGGGAAAATAAGGAGTTATCACATTGAATGAACTAAGCATGGAATCCATGAAAACACCATGAAAAATGGACATTCAGTATATATATATATATGCTTTCATGATATTTTAGTAAAAGTCCTTCATAAAAGAGTTTAGGAGGCACAATACAAGTCAATAATCACATGTAGAACATATTCGAGTAACATCGATCACATAAGCATATTCACATGGACCCCTCTACTAAAGGTTATCCTAAGACCCATCTGAGTAAGATATAAAGCGTCTTCCCATACGACCCTTTCACACGAACCGAGATAGTCCTCAAGACTACCAAAAGTAAATTTACTCCAGTACATCACATATCACATAGCTCATATTAAACAATACAGAACTTGACATCATTTAGACTCCCTATCTAAGGCTACTCTAAGATTCAAAGAATAAAAAAATGAAGAGACCACGCATACACCCTCTTAAAGACTACATAAGCAATTCTCAAAGCTACTATAGATAAGTACCCTTTTTATAAAACATACTTAATTAAGAAACAATATTTTCATGAAAACCATTTTTAGAGGATATCATAGATATATAGGACTTCATATAATTGTCTTGGAAAAGACCTAGGGAACGTACATTCTAAAATCTTCAAGGCCTACTCGTGCCATTCTAGATAGCGTTCAATTTCCTTAACTTAATGTTGTAGGATTTCTCCAACACTAGAATGTATACAACATGATGAAATAAGCGCGAATCTACATAGAACGAACTAGATAGGCATTGAATTTGGAGTCTAACCTACTTTTATTGAGGGTGTTTTTACTTGCAAATGGTAGAACTAGGGAACATCTCATATAGGCATATGGTTAAGTAATCAAGGGTGTCATTGTACTAACGTCTCAACTAAGTAGAGTCACTCACAAAGTATATTCACTTGCTGCTAGCCTTTGTTCACAAAGATTAAGTTCAATCACACAAGGCATATGAAAAGGCAATCCTTCTAGTATTATCTAACAACAATGCCTTTACAAAAGATGGGTCCTAAAGGGCTGCCACTCAATGGTTAAATTTTATAGCTCTATAAATTTCTTGGAAATGGTTTCATGTCGTTCTAGCAAACCTGTGTGTAAGTAAATAATTCACTCGGGAGGATACCATTATAACATTCAGCTAAAGGATATCATAACCTTCTTAACATTATTTCAAGGTCATACATACAAGACAAGGGCGCTTTAGCCTACCAAATCAATAGATCACATATTCACATATGATTCATGCATCAAGAAGCGGGACTTAGGTCTACCAAATCAAGAAAAAATATTCATTATATTACTCATACGATGTAATCAATTATCAAGTAGGGACACTAAGTCTACCACAGAAGATACCACATAAACATATACAAAACTCATAAAAATCTACCATAAGCACCTATAGCAATCTAAGGACAACATGTTTGAATCTCATTTATACATACCAAAAATTACAACATAAGGCATTTACTAGTCTTTTATTGATATATACCATCATTTAAAGAAGAATCATAGCCTTAGCATTCACCTAGAGTCTAAATGAGAGTTTAATAACCTAAATTCTCCTAAAATACCCAAATACACCTAAAACAACCGTCCTCTTAATTTAAAAGTCTTAGGGTGAATTTCCCAAAACGCCCCAAGTTAAGACGTGTGTTTATAGCTTATGCATGTCATAACCACACCCTACCTACGACGTTTCTTTGTCTTGTTTACGCCCAATCGTTTTGGGTTTGTGGTCTTGTTTTCTCAACTTCTAAGGTTTCATGCTCAATAAAAGCCCCAAGTTTATAAGTCGTTGTTTGATCGAGTGGCCATCATTTTGGGGGATGTCGATTGCCACTGCCAGAAAGTCTGCCCTTTTTGTGTTAGGGTCCATTTCTAGGGCCTCTTATAGATCCTAGGTGGAGTCATACTCGGAATTTAAACAACTAAACATGCACGCTAGGTTTTAGGAACCTCCCTTATTAGTTTCAACAATAAACACTCACAAATCATGTAAAGAAACACACAAACACACAACCACGTCCAAAGGCTAACTTTGGAACGTCTAACCTCTCAAACGTTCTTTGATGTTTGACTTCCCAATTCTTGCAAACTCAACACACTGATTTGTACTAACATAATTCATCAGTTAAAGATCTTAAAACTTAGGACGCACACATAAGCACTTAGGTGACTCATCATTGAACGTCTTGGTCGATCCTTGACGTGTGAAATCAAACATAACTGTAATAACTTCAAAACTCAAACACACACTTATTAAGCTATTTAATTTCCCTTAGATTACTAGTTAAGCCTAGTTCATTTTAGCTTTGTTACATTCTCCCCCACTTTAGAACATTCGTCCTTGAATTACACTTAAACAATTAAAGAGAAAACGACCAAAGCAAACATCCCATATTTATGCACACAATATCATAAATCAAACACATAACTAAGAGGAGATTATTTATCTATAAACAAAAATCCAAAAACTTCATGTAATTCAAGAAAAAAGAAGTACATCTATCAACTCATTATGCTAGATTCATTATTATTTCTCATGCTATTAGGGAACTTCCTTCTCAAAGTTACATCACTCTTATTTAAATATCATAAAGAACATCATGCAATTTCTTATTAAAGTATAGTTATGCAACATTTTCATTAAGGAACATTTAAGAATTTCCCTCATAAAAGCTTAGCATGAAACTTCTCAATAACACATTAGTCATGGTCAACAAATCAATCTTATATAAATTTTTTTCATATGCTCATTATTCTACCTCAGGAAGCAAATAGACAACCTACACTTGATGCACATGCACATGAGGAAAATATCATGCATAAAAACTCATTTTCTCATTTTAAAAAGAATTCAACCAAAACATGCATATCATAAGGAGAATATTTGGGAACTTATTTTTCACAAGAGACTCCAACATAAACCAACTTACTATAAACTCTTTGTTTTAGGCTTTAACAAGAACAGAAGGAAAAGATAAGGATAAATCACTCCCAACAACCATACTATTCACCATACAATCACCCACTTAGGTGAAACCTAATCTAAGATTAACATCAAAATGCTACAAGGAACTCATTCAAGGAACCTTAGACCTTTGTAACAGCTTTTTACAAACTCTTCAATATACTATACCTTTTGACACAACAACATCAAGTCAACTCCCGAGAAAAAAATAGACTCTCTAAAGTCGCACCGTCTATCCACAAGATCCTCCTTACTAAAAGAAACTCACCTTTACTCTTTCTAATATCACATCCTTCATTTCTAAGGTCGGATCTAAACAACTTTATGTGATCTCAACTATCACTCCTCAAACGTTGTAACATTATTTTTAACCCTTTGTTAAAAAATTCTCCACTTCATAAGGTAACTCAACAAACCTAAGGTTCTCATCATAAACTTCCATATCCCAGCAAACAAGTCACACATCTCATATTTTTCTATCCCTGAACCAAATATCCTCAAAATCCAAACTATAAGGACCATCGCATGAGGAACAAGGGAAAGAAACCATATAACAAAGTCCTAGGCACAATTAGACGAATGAAGAAGTGAAACTTTCCTACAACCCAATATCGTTCTTTATATAATATGGTGCGCTTCACATGTTGAACAAGTCTCTACAAGATGTAGTTTTTGAGACAATCTAAGAGACTCCCAAACCTTATGCTATGATACAAACTTTGTACTGACTGGGAAACATACCCTTGAAGTTACCCACCAATAAGACCTCGAGAAGTCTCACACAAACCCCTCGTATCAATCATTGAACAATATACTCAAAATATAAGTAAGAATTTTAAACTTTCTTCACTGACGAAGAATATATTCATTAATATGCATGAGGAAGACTTTATTAAAAACAATATATCTTCATAATAGTTTACTAAACCATGTAACGTTTTGAATGTTCAATATTGGGACTAAGCACATACAAGACTTGAAATAAAAGTAAAGACAAAAAGGAACATGTGGGTCTTATCTTCGAATCAATGAGGTCTCATGAACACTTCATCTTCAACCCCTTAGAAACCTATCTATCCTACATGGAATATCAAGATATCAATTTTCCTACACATTAGTCAAAAAGCGAAAATAATAGGTTTGCACATTTAATGAACTAAGTATGGAAGACATGCAAAAATCATGAAAAAAGGACATTTAGTATATAAACATTCTTTCATGACATTTTAGTAAAAACCTTCGTAAAAGTATTTTACATGCATATACAAGTCAATAATCACATATAGAACATATAAAAGTAACATTGATCACATAAGCATATTCATGTGGACCCATTTACTAAAGGGTATCCTAAGACGCATCTAAGTATAATATGAAGCGGCCACCCATAAAACCCCTTCACACACACCTAGATAGTCCTCAAGACTACCGAAAGTAAAATTAGTCCAATACATCACATAGCATATTTCTTAAAATCAATAAGACAACACATTACATAATTTTGACACCCTACCTAAGGCTATTCTAAGACGTATCTAAGTTAAACATGAAGAGACTGCCATAAACCCTCTTCAAGCCTAGTTAAGCAATCCTCGAGGCTACCCTAGATAATTACCCTTTCTATAAAACATACTTCATTAAGACACTGTACTTTCATTAAAATCCTTGTAGGAAAAAAACATACATTTACAATACTTCATATAATAGATTTCGAAAAGACCTAGGGAACCTACATCTTAGCATCTTCAAAGCCTACTCGTGCCATGTCTAGGTTGCGTCCCATTTCACTACCTAAATGTTGCAGAATTTCTCCAACACTATAATGTTTCTCACATTATGAGGATAGGCATTATCCAAAACAGAACATACTAGCTAGGCGTGGAACCTGGAGTCTACCCTACTCCGATTGAGGGAGTTCTAATTTCAAATGGTAGAATTAGGATACATCCCATGTAGGCACATGGTTAAGAAAGATCAAGGGTTTCTTTGTACTCTAGTCTTAGCTTAAGTGAAGTCACTCCGTAAGCATATTCACTCTATGCTAGACTTTGTTCTCATAGAGTAAGTTACAATCACACAAAGCATATGAAAAAGAATCACTTCTAGTCTTACCTAACCACAATGCATTTACAAAAGATGGGACCTCAAGGTCTGCCACTCAATGGTTAAATAGGATAGCTCTATCACATTGTTTGAGAGGGTTTCATGCGGTTAGAGACAAACTATCTCTAAGTCCATCATTCAAATGAGGAGGATACCATTAAAAATTTCAACTCCAAGGATATAATAACATTCTTTGCATTATGTCAAGGTCATAAAGACAAGAAAAGGGTTGTTTAACATACCAAATAAAGATATCACATATTCACATATCTTTCATGCATCAAGAAGAGGGACTTAGGTCTACCAAATTAATACACAACATTCATCATATTACTCATACAACGTTATTCATGTAACAATTAGGGACACTAAGTCTACAACACAATATACCACATCAAAACAAAAAAGAATCTCTTCACTATATCTTATAAGTACCTATGGACATTCAAAGGAAAACATGCTTGCAAATCACTCATACGTATCCTACATTACAATATAAGACACTTCCTAGTCTTCTATCACCATATACAATTCTAAAGAATAATTATAGCCTTAGCATTCATATAAAACGACATAAACAAGATAAGAGTACTTTACTTCATATGTTCATAAAATACAAGATTCACACCAATATCAAATTATACATCAATTACTATGTTCATACAAGCCCTAACAGCTTATACATGATTACATTATCTGACATAAACATCTTCAAGTTATGCCTTCATATTTTCCCTAATCATGGTACTACTATAATTTACATAATAATGACGAAAAAGTCCATGTTCATCACATAATCAAAAGATAACCCCGCCACAGTAAGTGTATCATACCAATCAATAGAAAATATATAAAAAAATTTACACAATATATAAAGATCAAGACAACTTACCACCTTCATAAGGCACATTTAAAAAGAACGACATATTTATAATCTTACTTCTCATAACAAGCCTTAATAGTCCCATTACCAATAAACTAGTAACTTCACATTCATACAATTCAAATAAACACCGCCACCAAGAAGGTGGACCATACCACAAAAGATTATTTCAAAATTAAAGCTAAACAACATAACCAACATACCCTTTAATCCAAGTTTTCATCACCTACAACAATTTACTCAATATTTCATCATAATATATCCCTTTGGTCAGTAGCTAAACATCAATAACAATATAAAGAAACCAAGGATCAAAGATTACAAAACTAAGCTCATTTAACTCTTTTCTTAAGCCAACATTAGTTGAAAAGATTTAACATGATTTTAATGAAATTTTAACCTTAAAACCATCAACTTACATTACAAACATCATTATTAAGTCATTTGAAATGTTTTCATTCAAGACCCATATTTAGATTTGAAAATAGAAGAAATTAGGGTTGAAAACTCATTTTGAAAATTCATTAGAATGGACTCCTTCAATGGAAAAGAGTTCAAGGATGGATACCATACCTCACATTGAAGAAATACCAAAGATTTTCGATGAAGAACACGACCACCAATATCCCTCCTAGAACTTCTTGGCTTCTATGTTCCATGGTGACTTGAGAGAATCTTCTTAGAGAGAGGGGTTTTGGGTTTTAGGATGAGGGGTCCCTAATAAAACCTAAAACTAACATCCTAGGGTCTGATGTACCGTGGTTTCACGGTACATTAAATGCTTTTTCCTTAAGTTTAATGTGTGTCCAGCACCTTTTTGTAGTAATTTTAATGTGTTTTATCTATGTTTTGCAGGAAAGTTGTCCAAATCAGAAATGCAAAATATTGTGCATAAGAGGTTACCCACGAAGCCATCAACGGCTAGTCGTCCCATCGACGGTCCGTAGGTGGTGATCGTCGACTTGAGGTCCAAGCATCTAGAAGCAACGTAGGGAATTCTTACCAAGTATGGGGGTACGGAAGGATCAATGGTCCGTGAACTAATCGACGGACCATCCTGGCAAACCGTCGATCTGATCAGAGATTAGTCCCAATACCTGATATTGAAGAAATAACTAAGTATAGGACAATAAAGGCATCGACAAACCATGTTGTTGTTCGTCGATTGGATCATAGAAGATGCAAGATTGAAGGTTGAAGAAGAAGTTAAGTATGTAGTGACAGAGGTAGTCGACGGTACGTCGTTCATTCAATGGACCGTTAGTGGAGTCGTCGATTGAAGACACATTTCAGGGCAGACTTCCCCTATTTTGAAATCTTTTTAATTTAGAACTTCGTTATTATAAATAGGGTTTAAAACCTCATTTTTGGGGTTAGACTCTTTATTATTTTTCAGACTCTTGTTATTGGAGACATAACTTTGGATTTTATGAATAAATTCAAATTTCCGGAATCGATTCTCAAGTGAATATTGTTATTTCAAGTGCAATTTCTGGATTTTCTTAAAGCCTGTCAAAGTAGGTACATGAATTATTGTTTAACAACCTTGAATTGTGTATTTCTAGGCATGGCTAAATCCACAACAAGGGTTGTGGGAACCATGGATAGTTCACAAGGTAAAACTAGTTTAATAGCAATTCTAGAATAGATTCATGCATTTGTTGATAATTCTTTTGTTTAGAATTCTTTTTAACGAGTGCACGCATTAGAACATTCCCTATTTCTACTTGTCAGAAAAATGAGGTAGTTAATAGGTAAAGAATTATCAACATAGATTTAGTGTACACTATCTAATAGGCTAGTGTGTGAAGTATTAACTTAGCCATACATTATATGATTCTTAATATGAGGTAAGGTATGGTTTAGTAAATTAGACACACGTAGCCAGACCAAGGTGCGAGGTGAAATTATTTAGTTGCCGGACCAAGGAATAAGAGATATCTAACTTGCGACTTTGCA